>JAATLQ010037910.1:0-13965 GCA_013421005.1 Heliconius erato x Heliconius himera | reverse complement strand
AGAGCGAAGAAATGAAAATATAAATTTAAGTAAATATTTCATCTCCTCGAGTGGGGATCGAACCCACAACCAGTCGGTTTTACAGTCACACCTCGTGCCGCTGCGACACGACTGGCCTAATCAAATAAAGATATACATATAATAAAATGATGATAACAAATATGATGATAATAAGTGCGATCTTGTTATGTATTATCTTCATTTATCCGCTTTGGTCGAAAAACTGCAGCGTTAATCTCCACTCAATGCGTGTTTCGAATTCAGGAAAAAACGGGACGGCAAAAATGACTTAACACTATTTAGGCTCTCTCTGCCTTCCCTGACTACGGTATAAAGCTAACTTTAGAATTCTTATATATTAAAATATAAATAAACTGATAGAAATGGTGTAGGTTATGTAGAGATAATCTAGTCATTACTCTGTTTCTTCTCTCTCTCTCTCTCTCTGTTTTCTAATTAATAAGGACATGGATAGTACTTAACTCCATCTTCTAAGTGAGGGCAATCGAACCTACACTATGCTTGCGTACTACCGTCTATGTAGGTAAAATCAGACACTTTCGAATGTATTCACAATGACGTTTTTGTTTTTTTATTTATTAATTATAAAATGTTGTATAAAGTAGTTATGCTTAAGATATTAAAAGAGTCTCTCTGTAATTAAGAATAATTATTCATGTGATTACACTCTTAAAAAATACGTTCCAAAGTCTATTTATTGTACACACGTATGTTACACACATGTACTTACCAAGTCTACAATATTTACATATTAGGTATATGTATTATATAATAAGGCCGTCTTGGTGCAGTGGCACAACAATGTGACTGTAAACGCGACAAGCTGTAGGCTCGATTCTCATTCGAGGAAATGAAATATTTAATACTTTCACTTTTTCGCCAGAGTATCGAGGCAAAGCGCGGCGTTGATTTCCGCCACTCAACACGCAATGCCTCTAAGCTTCGATTAAAAGTGGGGAACGGAGTGTCCTAACAATAACTTTCCAGTGTCCTGATATACAGCTTTTCTCCAAACTAAGCTACAAACAATACACCGACCCCTTGGAAAGAAATAATTATTAGGAAATAAATGAGTTATAAAGTAAACACAGAATATAAACACTCTCTGACGAACAAAAAATAGAAAATATCGTGTTACACAAGAACATACAATTAAATGTACATTTCTATTCGCTGTATCTATTGAATTACATACCTCTATTGTGTTTATTCAATGTCCGTGTATTAAAATGACAGGCGACAGTTATAGCAATAATAAATATTATTATTATACCGATAATTTTTCATGTTTAACATGTGCTTAACTCACCGTGGGTATGACCTTCGGGGCTCTTATATGTATTCCACCAATATCCACAACATTATCAGCGCGCACAACGCTCCCGAAAACTGATTTGTGCGTGTTCACAAACACCAAGCTAGCGTTCGACGCTATACTCTCCAGAGTAGCCAGATCGTCTCCCAAATATTTGTACAAGTAAACATGGTCAGTCACTTGCGATCCTATATAGTACACCCAATTAGAAACGTAATACAATACGAAACTTTTCACCCGATCGAAGAACCACGGCCGCTTTCCATACGGAAGTAGAGAATGCGGAACGTATGCGGAATTGAAATTGATACCTAACCTACTGTAATGCCAGGGCTGTGTTGTCTGTGGATTGAAAGAAATATACGGCGCACTCAAATTTGCCGCCAAAGCGAGCGCACAGTCGCTATTATAGGACTCCACAATTATCACATCGAATCTAGGTCGAGTTCTTATCATGTGTAACACCTGGTTGTTATTCATCAGAACCTTGCAGTCGTCGTTGCCCGCTTTAGTGGCCACTAACGTCTCGAACGGCACACGCGAAACTTCGTTCACTATAATCGATTCGAAAGATGCTCTTTTGTAAACTTGTTTATTTTCACTTAGTAATATACTTCGATGCGTGACAGGAGGGTCCGGCAGCTCGAAATGGCTGATGAGAGTCACATCGTGGTTCCGATTCGCCAGCTCCCGGAACAGATCCCGGTACGTTAAGTGATTGTTGCGATCCAAAGAGGGAAATATACCGAGTATTTTATACGATTGCACTGCGAGTATGTGCGCGAGGAAATAATATAGGAAGTTCGTGAGTTTAGTCATTTCGTACGTTCGTTTGGTAGCGCGGCTCCGTGGGTACTAGGGTATTGATGGAAGTTGGTGTCCAACTAATAATAGGTAGGTATGAGGTAAGCGTTCCGCTGACGGCGTGGTGGTGTCGTAACACACTAAAATATTCTGTGACTGACTGACTGAGTACGACGTCATTGAACGTGACCCCGATTCCTGTGTAAATATATACTTCGTTCTTATTATGTAGAGAATGGACATAGACTATTGTTTAATGTTTTGTTTTGACTTGATAGCGTTTGTTTGTACGAGTATACTCATTTCATTAATATATAAAATAATATTGTATTAAGATAGTATTGAAAGGTTTTAAAAATAGATCATAATAAAATTTATTTTTATATAGATATGCGTAGAAGATATTGTGCTTTTAATTATAAAAAATGAATAATATTTTTGCTTTAATTAATTATATTCTATTAGTTTCAATGAACCCTCAATAAACAATATGGATAGCGTGCGTAGATATCTGATTAAAAAGAACAAAGTTCAGTTTAAATGTAATATCTCATGTGCATAATTAAAATATCATATTCACGGCGTTGTTGACGAAGATAGTATATTGTCTTTTTAATTATAAAAAGAATGTAAAGCGAAATGTATAATAATGTCAATAGACGAGAGAGGAGAATAAGACATTTTTTTGCAAGTAAGACAAAGTGCGGCGTGGAGTTCCGCGAAGTCATGAATTGTCTTGAATTGGGACGTATTGTCTTGAATTAATCTTATCTTGCTGTATTATGTGTGTTTATCTCACTTGAAGTCGTAAAAGATTTATTAGATACTATAATAAAATTATATTGCTTTATGAATATAAATGTAATTTAATGCTTGAGTTAGTACTAAATACGAAACTTTGATAATAAATTATTGGTTTCAAATACTCGATTATACTAATTTGCAGAAAATAACATATTTTTCTATATTTTTTGAAAAACATACTGTCTTTAATGTTTATTATGAACCTATTTAACTGCAGAGACCGTCGTAACAGTGATAGTTGTGGGTTCAATGACGACTCTGAGGAATTTAATATTTTCATTACTCCACTCTGGTAACCAGGCAAAGCGCGGCGTTGGGTTCCGCCAATTAACACTCAACCAGAGTCCGACGGAATGTGAAAAACGGAAGTGTCTAATGAGCATGGAGAGTTTTAACACAATGTTCTCAGGTTCCCTTTATCTTCCCTGCCATGTACGGGATACAGTGTGAACCTAAAAAATAAAATTGAGGTCAGTCGTGGCGCAGCGGCACGAAGTGTGACTGTAAGATCTATTGGTTGTGGGTTCGATCCCCACTCGAGGAGAAGAAATATTTACTTAAATTTACATTTCCATTTCTTCGCTATGGTGTCGAGGCTAAGAGCGGCGTTGCGTTCTGCTTCTTCCTACTCTGCTGTGTGCGGGATACAGCGTGAAGCTGATTTGATTTGATTTTTGATTTTAACTAAGTAAACTTATCTATTTAATATCTTGCCTCCTACCAAGCTGCTATCTCTCTACTCTCCGATACTAAGTATTTAAACATTGTGGAATATATAATACGGGCTTAGAACCACTCCAACGGAATTCTCCAGACTGTAAACTATTCCCAGGCGGCCGACCGTCACTAATTTCCTACAAAACAATAACCGCACTGTACATAGTAATCATTACTTAACTGTCCCTTTGGCCCATTGAAATGTAATACTACTGAACTATTTTAATTAAGTCCAGCTGACCGATGGAAGTTTGTAAGGAAATTTTAATTATATATAAATTAAAAGTCTAAACTTATATACTTATATACTTGAATGATTTACTTCTAGTGTAGTTCCATATTCTTAAATCGTCTTGGTTTATTACTAAAAATTCCAAAGTGTATAAAGGTTATATTTACTATATTACCTTTAAACCACAATGTAACCTGTACATCGCAGGGTAAGCGGAAAGAGCTTGGGAACCTAGTTTTAAAACACTCCGTTCTTCACGTTTACAGTCTCATGCTTGTGCTCCTACGCTATGACTAACGAATAAAAAAAAATAATTTGATATTTATTGTGAAGGGATAAAATTATTATTAGTTTAAAAAAAAGCGGTACTCAAAATTCTGTAAAGATAGACTAACAACATTAAGCGAAATTAATTTATTGTTATTTCGAGTTAATATAAAAAATACATTTTACCCATAGATTTAGGATACTAAGAAAAGAATAAAGAAAATTAATATTATCATTATTATTTTATGAAGCAATAATAGCAAAAAGCTAAAAGGCTATTTATTTTTACCAGGCGTTTAATATTCATTAAGTCATGAATATGGAAGAAAATAATTATTTCTTCACAGGTGTTCCGTGTAAAACTAAATTTTGATTATTTGCGCTAACCCCTGTTATAAAAATACAAAATTTTACTTTTACTAGAAAAAACTGGGTGCTTTACAGTTAGCTTGAAATATTAAATACGATAAAAAAATATTGAATAAATTTTACTTTTACAAAAAAGATCATTTTAAATGACAAGTTTTGGTAGAAACGTTTCGTTTAAGTATTTAAGAGTACCTAATATTAGAGTTAAAATATACCATATTTTTTATTACTTCTCTTCTGTGTATGTAATACTTGTCATTTATATCTTAATTTCACTCCCTTCCCCATTTTCTGCCGAATTTTCGAGGCATTGGGTATCTTAAGCCACGTGTATTACGTGAATTAATAACTATTTAATTAAGAAAAAAATTCGTAAATAATAATTAATTAATAATTCATTCTCCGAGTAGGAATGCACATTTACCATTTTGGTAAAATAATTTACCTTATAATTATAAGACGTAATAAAGAGTATTTAAAACTTTGTTTCAGTTAAATGGATTCGGTTCAACGACATCCTATACAAGTATACATTATTCTTGACTATGCCTATTTTAAAGACAAATTAATCTATCGTTATATATTGAATTGTTAATCTATTATATTAAATTACTCTGAGTTTCTAGAACTTCGAGAACTTAAACCACAAATTCCATGGGAACAAACATAGCTACAATTTATTGTCACAGATTATATCACTTATTACAATTCATTCTTTTGTTTTTTGCTTTTCTATTAATAATAATTTTTATTTTTTTTTCTAAGTGTTCAGAGAATGTTATATAATATATTATCTTTTTTTAAAGTTATTATTCTAAATAATTAATAAAATAATAAAAAAAAAATTGTGTAAGCAGATAAAATTACGTTCAGCCGCCATCATGGCGCGACAAGTGCGAGTAAGGTTTCTTTGTAGGGATGTCATGCTTTAAAAAACCTTAAAAAATATATATATTTATTGTTTCCTTCAATCATAACATACCCATACAAAATTATAAAATTTACATAAGATTTTTTTTTAATTATTTATAAATTACATGGATATATAAGGAAAATTGTTACTGGTTTCATTTAATTATATAATAGAACTAAACACAAAGGTTTATTATATTTTTTGTCTCTTTACGTTAGATCACACTAACCTCCTAAACGGTTTGAATTCAATTGTATTTATTGTGTATGTGTTTGTTTCATTTCATTCGGTTTATAAATAAAAAAGTTTATACCATTTTAAAGAAAAAAAAAATTGTTCGAGAAAATTGTTATGATTTATGTTGTTAGCATCTCTGTAGGGAGATTTTTACAAATTTCCGCTACCCAAAGATAATTACTAAGAATTATCGTTTGGCAAGAGAGAAACTATTTTTTAAATATATTTAAACATTTATAAAGTGTTATTCCACACTTAGGAAAGAAAAATACTTATTTAGAAATATATATAAATAAGTTGTAACAAGCGTATAAAAATTTCGACGTAGCTTGGCGAGAACGCATGGCTTAGTGGTCAGAGCGCCTGGTCGGTTTCCAGGAGGCGCGGGTTCGAGTCCCGCTGCGTTCAAATTTTTATACGTTTTCTAAATAAGTATTTTTCTTTCCTAAGTGTGGAATAACACATTATAAATGTTTAAATATATTTAAAAAATAGTTTCTCTCTTGCCAAACGATAATTCTTAGTAATTATCTTTGGGTAGCGGAAATTTGTAAAAATCTCCCTACAGAGATGCTAACAACATAAATAAGTTGTAACAAGCGTATAAAAATTTCGACGTAGCTTGGCGAGAACGCATGGCTTAGAGGTCAGAGCGCCTGGTCGGTTTCCAGGAGGCGCGGGTTCGAGTCCCGATGCGTTCAAATTTTTATACGTTTTCTAAATAAGTATTTTTCTTTCCTAAGTGTGGAATAACACTTTATAAATGTTTAAATATATTGTTATATTGATTTGGTTGAAATTTTACTTTTCAATATAAATATAGACATTATTTTTAAAATTATATTATTATTGTACATTAGTAAATTATTAATTATCTATATATTCTAGATAATTTTAGTCTTGATAGCCCTAAGAAATGGCACAAAGCCCTGCATAGATTACCGTGCTTTATTACAGCTGTTTTGTTAGACTTACACTTTTATTATTGAATGTCAATAATGTTAACAGCCTTTGTTATGTGAGACCGATTGAGTTTATTATCGTGTATATCATAATATTATTTTATAATTATTATGTGAGGCCGTCGTGGCGCAGTGGTACATACGTGGGAGTTTAAGCGCGACGGTTGTAGGTTCAATTTCCACTCGAAGGAATTAGTTGTTTAATATTTTCATCTCGTCGCTGTCGTAAAGAGGGTAAGTGCGGAGTTGAGTTCTGCAACTCGACACGCGATGCCTTAAGATTTTTATTCTCGAATATGCGGAATACAGAGTGAAGCTAAAACGATAAGACGAAACGTATGAGCTTAATCTAAAATTGGGACAAAGATTTTTTTCTATTTTCTCCATCTGGTAAGATAAAGTGCGGCGTTAAGTTCGAGCTACTTATTGTGGTTTCGTGCGAAAAATAAGAAACAGTGTTCTGTATGTAAGTACAACGTAAAGTTGAAAAAAAAATCATAATCTTTCAAACTCTTATAAAAATGATATCTTATCAAATTCATATAAAAATCAATTGAGAAAGCAAAAAAAACATCTCAGAGAATACTACTCCACAACTTGTTTGAATTCTAAAAAGATATCAAGAACCGAAGTCCCGTCTCTATTATAGTCGCATTTGTAAGAGGCATTAGTTCGAACTGCGGGCCCTCGACAACATAAAAATGTAATTACAAGTGTGAAGTTGGAGCACTTAAATATAGATTTACCCTTTGAAGAGTTATTTGATAGGGCGGAGGTGTGAGATCCATCATATCTCGATTGTACCTCCTCTCAATTATTTCCCTCTCTACAGATAGCTTCATTCATTTTTCAAACGTCTGACGGCTGTATTTAGATATCGATTCTCCAATAAGGGAAACCAGGCATTGTTTTGTTGGTTGAGTGCCTACAAATGATTTTGGCGTTTTCTTTTTGTGTGCTACTTAGTTTATTTTTTTTGTGTATTACTTGATGTAATACTCAATCAATCTAATAAATAATTTTCGATGTGCAATTGGTTCATATCATTAGCGTATATTATTCTAGGGTGGGCACGGTCTACCCGGCTCCCTCCCTTCCCAAGCCCATGGTCACTCATTTACTTACATTTTTCAAGTTTCCGTCGTAGCCTAGGAGCACAAGAGTGTGACTGAAACGCGACAGTTGTGGGTGCGATCCCC
This sequence comes from Heliconius erato x Heliconius himera, assembly GCA_013421005.1. Taxonomy (NCBI): domain Eukaryota; kingdom Metazoa; phylum Arthropoda; class Insecta; order Lepidoptera; family Nymphalidae; genus Heliconius; species Heliconius erato x Heliconius himera. The sequence goes on along the minus strand of JAATLQ010037910.1, from coordinate 6,125 downwards.
AATTGAGGGAATGAATTATTATTAATATTTTCATTTCTTCGCTCTGGCACGAAGGCAAAAGCGTTGCAAGGCGTTCCGCCACTTAACACGCAATGCCTCGAAAAAATTGACGGAAAGTGGAGAACGGAGTGTCTTATCACTACGTTCCCTGTGTGAAGCTGATTCAAGTTTCCAACAAATTAAGTGTTACTTATACTAAGAGTATTTTAATTCCAAGCTTAAACGCCTTAACTATTAAAATGGCAATATTAGTATTGATGGTTGTACTATTTTGAGTTTAAGAAAATTTGTTAAAAGAAACCAAAAATTGATCAAACAATTTATTAGTTAACCCGTTATAGTGAGTGAAATTTACTTACAAATGTCACTCATTATATATAACGGGACTGACAAAATATTAATAATAGACTCTTTTTTTCTCTACTTTCCGGCCATGTACAGACATTGCATGCTACATGGAAGTTCTAACCTAATGTCAAATTACTTCTAACCAAATAAAACAAAGGTTTTTTTTCAGCTGCACCCTATATCCCGCATCCGGGCGGGCAGAGGGAACCTAATGTTAAGGCAGTCAGCTCCTCATTTACCGCTGAAATTTTCAAGGCATTGCGTGTTGAGTGGCGAAACTCAACATCAATCAATCGAAGAAATTATAAAGTTATTAAGTAGTAATTCATTTTCTCGAAAAGAAATCGAACCTACAATCGTGGCGTTAAATTCATCGATTAATAAAAACCTAAAACATATTGGTCACACTCTTCACACCAATGCTCTATTGCAGAAGATTCATCGCAAAACTAGATTACAAATCACTATTAGTATAGGAATTAGATAAGGCAAAAAGCCGAAGAATATTACTATTATTAAAAAACAAAAGCTTTTCCAAACCTACATGCTTTTGAATATTTTGTCACTACGCAAGATTTGACACCACTCGTCATCACTATCACGATGAGTGGTGACAAAAATGGGAACCTCTCTAATACTACGTCCTTCGCCCACGTCCATATAAGTCTACGCTACGCCACTGATACTGAGTAACTACTGGGATTTGAAACCAGAACCTTCGGATTTGGTTAAATAAAATTTTACTTGCGCTGTCAAAATAATTTTGTCGTAAAAGCTAATATGGTAATTTATATAGTTATTTCATTAAATCGCTATTAGGCCAAACGATTAGAGGATTTATTAATATATTACATAAACAGATGAATTAGTAATAGCCCCAGCCAATTACCTCGTTTAGCCTAAAATGTGTTACATGCTATTGTTTGAATATTGCGTTAGATAGATATTATGAGTGATTAACATTTTTTTTCCAGCTTCATAAATCATAAGTAGAGAGAATCTTCATCCAGTCATAAATAGAGAGAGTCTAGTGTAAAGACACTCCGCTCTCCCCTTCGCTTTACGTTGTAAGGCAGCGTAAAGCAAAAAAATATTTTTTGCGGTCTTGCTAAAGGATGACGTCCTTATAAAGTTTAGTAAAAGTTATTGACGTTTTATTGAAAAAAAACTTTTATCTATTAAATTAATATTCGCCATATTTATTTATGAAATTTTAGTTAATAGTATGCTTTATTATCAACAATAACAATTAAGTACTAGTGTGTGTCTATTGTTTGACTCCCGCTATGCTACAGCCAGAGGCGATGTGAAATAACTGTTTCAGTTCTGCCGGACGATAGGTTAATTGGCTGGATCGATGTTGTAGACTGATGGTGTATTCGGTATTAACACTAATTGATGCCTTGTTCATAGATATATGCATGTATATAGAAAAAACAATATATAGACTAAAAACTGACCATTTAAATATATTATAAATATGAGGCAGTCGTGGCGCAGCGGCACAAAGTGTGACTGAAAATCGACTGGTTATGGATTCGATCGCTACTCGAGGAGATGAAATATTTATTTAAATTTATATTACCTTTACACTAGGTTCCCTCTACCTACCCTGCTGTGTGTGGGGTACAGCGTGAACCTGATTTATTTAGTTATTTTATAACATAAGCTATGGGTAAGTATTCAATTTATTAATATGTATTATTTATAAATTGAATATGAGTCTTCCGTACAATGTGGAATATATTTTATTAATATTTAGATATATTTTGTGGTTATACTTTTATGAAATGTAAATTGTACTGTGACACGCTTTTTATATTACCATTAATAAATAAAAGTAATTAAAATGCACGTGTTGCGTGTTGATTGGTTAAAATATTTATTATATTTTGCGCTATATTTTCTATCTAATAATTAAAAAAAAACAAATATATACTTATTGTATTTTTATATTAAAAAATATAAAAAAGCTTCCTAAAATGTAGACTCTGTAATAATCGTAAGCTTTGAAAGATATGTTTATAATATTTAAATACGAAAGATTAAACTCAAAATTCGTATATTATTTCTATATAGCTTAAACTACACGAGTTCTTAATGGACCGCTTCCATTTCCATCTTGATACAGCAACCAGCGAGTGATATTAGTTCAAATGTTTTAAGTGCCATATTCATAATGTAAGAACACGAACACGTACGTGCAAACGTCTCAGTTACATAGATAAGTGTTACACTTAAGAGCACAGTGTATGTAATTTGGAGAAACCAACTACTATTAAACATAAAGTGTTGAATTTAGAAGCTAATAGCTATGTTTATTATTAATATATGATAATTTACCAGTTACATGTAAATATGGATAGGAGGTATTTGTTTTGGTATAACTAGATTTTTTTGCAATCTATGTTTTATACGTGTTTTTTTTAAATTTTACTGCATGAAATATTATAGAGAAAATAAAATTGTTTAACGGTAGAAATATCTTTATTTAATTATCAATAAGACATACAAAAGAAAAATATTGAAAAGTTGATTATTTTGGTTTTTTTTAAGGACAAACGTAAAGGCTCATATGCACTGAGTCAGCAACTATTAGGATGCATGCAGCAAAGCGAGAAATACAAATAAAATTACAGAAATATTGTATTACAGAAGAAATAAAATATTATTATGCGTGAAATTGAAACAGTTTAATTTTGTATTGGAGCATAGAAAAACTTTGCACTTAATTGCATTCAATCTCTAGATTGGATAGATGTATGAAACAACCTAAGATTGACGTTGGAGATAGGTTATTAATATTGGGCGTTAGACGTAGGAGTTCCGGGATTTAATACTGCTGGACTCCCCCCACATTTAGAAGGTGATGAATAAAATAAAATCCGCAAGGGTATCAAGATCCATAATGTGCGAATGTAAGTCCGTTTCTTCAATTATTTGACGTTCGAAAAATGGAGCATGTAACTTTTTATTTTGAATAAAATTATTTGACTTTTAGTGAAGGTGTAGTTTTCAGGATTGTATAGAACCAGTTGATTTAATTTCTATTGAATCTTTGTAATAAGGGATTTCCGATGATGACCGACATTTTTTAATATTTAATAGTTTTTCAATGGGGACATTGTAGTCATAATTACCGAAAGTGGTAACGATTACCACTTTCGGTAATTATGACTGGTTTTCTGCCAAGGACTGTCATCGAGGGAACATCGCTTTCAGAATCTTGATTGTCAACAATATGCAGGAATCATCAGGAATGCATTACGTGAGAAAATTTTCGGTAAAAACGCTCCAGGGACATTCTGTCTAGTAAGAGGAGAGGCAAATGTTTAAAGCGAGCAAAACAAAAGAAATAAATAATAAAAGTGTATAATTCTTAACTGTTATAATACAGATTTGTTGGATTGCACGCAATTCTATTTCAAAAAAATGTCATAATGCATACGAGAACAAATATTTAAATTTTACTCTGTTATCGTTTATATGAAAATGAATCAATCGCATTTTAATTCTGCTGTTTTACCCACTTGCACAAAAGTAAGGTTATTTCGAAATGTCATCAAATCATAGACAAATATTTTTACGTATTATTTTTTATTATGTTTAATTAATTAAAATAGTTTTAATTATTTTATATTAATTACTTTGCAAATAAAATTGAATCAAAATTGCTATACCATACAAGGGCCCATATGCGGTAAAGGGTTAATAATTGGGAAGAATGGACATGTATCGAAAACTTACCTATGTGTCAGCATACCATGTATATGTTCATATAAATAGTAATATAAGCTCCAAATCCTCACTAAGGAAAACAGATATAATCTTAGCTGTTTCTGTAAGAATCGGGCAGTACGCGAGTCGAAATCGTTGGCGGTAGTTTGATAAATATATGTAAAGCGTTCGTGACGCCGGGTTTCCAAAAATATATAATACTAGTTATATGCAATTAATCCAGTTAAATAGTTACATAAAAAAGTGTAATAATATATTAACCAAATATGGATATCAAATGAAAGAGCTTACAAAAGCAAAAAAAGACGAGATATACGTATAGTGAGTAATAATAAAATTAAATGAATGATAAATCAGCTTCACGCTGTATCCTGCACACTTCAAGGTAGGCAGAGGGAACCTAGTGTTAAGACACTCCGTTCCACACTTTCTGCCAAATTCTGGAGGCATTGCGTGTTGAGTGGCAGAACTCAACGCCGCGCTTGTCCTCTACACTAGAGCGAAGAAATGGAAATATAAATTTCAGTAAATATTTCATCTCTTTCAGTGTGGATCGAACCCACAACCAGTCACACTTTGTGCACCTGCCCCACGACTGGTCTCAAAAATTGACATAAAATTACTTATTATTAAGCTTACAGCAAATAAAGCGAAAAATACGTACCAAAAAATATTATATATAATACATTTTTTCACGCAATACGAAAAATGAAAAAATACATACAATGGATCCGTACTTTTTATCATCTAAATAATAGTACCTCTAGAACAAAACACGGATGAATATTTGTAGCGAGATTTCAATAACAATAGTTTAACCCAAAAAAATAAAGAATAAAAGAGAATAGTGTGTAGCGCTGCAGCGCATCCGTACGTGTACGTGCCGTAGACGGCGAGCCTAAGTGGGTTTTCCTACTAGCTGGCAAAAATGTTGAATATAAATGTTAACATAAAATGGGTCACGGGAATATCTCTTGCAGTTTTTTAATGTGACAATAGCTTAAATAACTTATTTAATTTTAAGTACACTTAAAACTGTTATGTTATTTTTCAGATATAAATAATCAAAATCATTTTTTTACACTTAATTTACGTATACTTAACTATTTAGATTGTGATTGTAATATTTGCCAAATAACTTCGTAAATTAAATAACGGTAAACTGAGTTCACAATGTAATCAGTATTATTGTGTGAGTTCATTAAAGTTATTTTTTTATATATATTTCTGTTTTAAACCTCATGCTCACAGAGGGAACCCTAGTATTAAGATACTCCGTTCCCTACTTTAATAAATAATAATTTCCCCAAATGGGAATCGAATCTACAACCGTTATGTTGCTCGACACGATGGCCTCAATTTCATTTAGATAATAAAAAAAAAAACACAGTGAAATAGTAAAATGAAAATAATTTTAGTAAAATTAATATTGTTTTTTACATTTGTATGGAAGTGATCGTAACTTTAGTTCCGCAAGGCAACTTAAAACTAAACTAAAAGTTTTGTAAATTCTTTATTAAAAGTGCTAAATTCCTAAAATAACACAATTTACTTCGTTGAATTTTATTCTATGAAACATAAATGAATACCATTTTATTAATGTGACACAATAATGGTAGTATGTAAAATAAATTACTCATTGCTTTCTTCGCTCTAATATCAAGGTAAAGCGCGGCGTTGAGTTCCGCTACTCAATACGCTCGGCGAGAAACGGGGGATGGAGTGTCTTAAAACGTTGCTTCTGCCTACTCCTATTTCCTCTTCTGTATGCGGGATACAGCGTGGAACTTATTTATTATTTTATTTTATTTGTGACATTCCATTATCAGATTACGTAAATTGTACCCAGTTTTTATTGAGGTAAAGCTATATATAATCCAACGAGGTCCTATTTAATCGCCGGTTAGTGGGACCCCATGTGCTGTATCTCACGGGTCTTAGACCTTAATCTGGCATAATCAAAATGAATCTCAGAGGGCCCAAGTCCTTAGTTATATAGGGTAAGGCAAAATTGATTAATATACTGATAGATTGTTAGA
>JAATLQ010037909.1:24744-68821 GCA_013421005.1 Heliconius erato x Heliconius himera | reverse complement strand
CCCCGCCCCCCTACAGTGCTTACGTAATACTTGAACGGCCCCTGTCTAAATTAAAAGGTTATGAAAAAAAATATATATAATTATTATTTTTTGTCACGGTTTTGGTGTCTCAAAGTTAAGAAAAAATATATTTTTATTATTTTTTAAAGTGTTATTCCACACTTAGGAAAGAATAATAAAAAAGTATATAGAACAATTCTTTTTCCACCATGGGTGTGGTCTCACCAACTACCTGCAGTGTCTTCTATCTGGCTAGTCAGAAGCAAGAAAATTCCATTTGCTAGTTGGAACCCCAAGTAAAGTAAAGAAAAAAGTAAGATTTAATTCTCATTCATGATCTTTGTTAGCATATTATAAATAAAAAAGTAACTCTGTTTTTCAGTTTTAAATATACATATATAAAATATAAATAAACTTAATGATAGGTACATGATAATTTATTAACATAAAACGGCGCGGCGTTTAATCCCGCTATTTTATGCAGAATATCGCGAAAATTGAGCGATGCGTTATGAACAGAATATTTCAATACTGGATTCCATCTGATTAATTGCTATATTCGAAATATAGCGTGAAACCAAAAAGAAAAAAAAACGAAAAATAACACACACTAAACACCGACAATACCAAATATTTAACTTTCAGCTAAACTAAAACTTCCTTAAGCCATATGTACGTCGTACAGACGTACATAAGTACATACAATAACAACGTTATAAACGTGCAAACACACCAACTCCTTAATAGTTAAACAATTTAATCGGACCAGCAAACTGTTATAGTGTAATGATTCACAGAGACTTATCTAATGAGTAACGTAAGTTTGTTCTACGGATTTTATTCGAGTTGCGTCATACGGCTGGTGTGGAGCCAAATGCTTATACAGAACCAACCCTTTGGAATGCTGACTTTATGCTGGCATAAATTCTTGTTTGTGAATAGCGTGCCTTGTTTACAATTTGAAAGTGGATAAATATGGAGTTTAATTTGTATAGCGTTTAGTGTTTGGGGAGTCAATGGGAGTAATAGAAGTAGATGTGTCAAAATTTTGGTGGTAGATAAGAGATAATGAAGAGAAGCATGTGACTGTAAACGATAATAGTTGTGAGTTCGATTCCAAGTCGGGGAAATGAAATATTTAATATTTTCATTTATTCACTTTGGTAACGAAGCGAAGCGCAGCGTTGAATACACTCAAGACACATCCAATATCGATATATATTACCTCCAGAATTCGAAACGAAAATATCATAATGGAAAGGGAGTGTCTTAACACTAGGTTCCCCGATTTCTTCTGCCTATCCTGCTCTCTGCGGGATACGGCGTGAAACTATATATATAGAATTAATAAAAAACAGAAAAGATAATTTCAATATAATTTGTTTTACTTATGGAATTCTCTATGTAGTTTTTTTTGGCTTATTTTATATACTCGTAACTACTTGCGGCGATAATAATACATTAATTTACAATAATATTGTAAAAAGCAGCAGATAAATAAAATAGCAAAAATAATGTTCTTTGATACATTTTCACGTCAACTTTTTTATTACATAGTTGAAATTAATTCTAAATATTATTAAAATTATACAAAAAACCTACACACAAGAATATTGCCAAATAAAAAATAAATTATTATATATATTTCAAAAATGTCTATTACAATAGGGATTTAAGGTAGCGCCAGATAAATGCGTTGACGTTAGACCTGGGATCACGTATCACTCGGGCTTAGTAAGCGCGGTGACGTGTATTGATAGATGTGGTGAACTGATGCTGGCAGTATATAAAATTTGCTATTTTGACGGTATTTTAAAATATTTACTTGCTTATACATTTAAAAAAAAACTTTATGAATATAATATTATTAATATGTATGTAATATAAGTTGTGTAATATTTAAAATAATTTATAAAATTTGTATAGTAAGCTAGTTAAGCCTTAATCGGCACAGCTGGGATCGCCTACTATATATTTTTATTTCTTAAAAACTATACTATCACTATCATTTGTCGGCACCATTTTGAATAATGTCAACATGTCGCGACTCGCGGTGAGTGCCAGAATCTCTTTAATCTTGAAATCCTAAATATGTATTAAATAATTAAATTTGAACGCATCGGAATTCGAACTCGTGTCTCTTGACAAGAGTACATAGAAATGTTTCTGTTAGTGTAGAAAAAAAAACTTAACAATAAAAAGGAATATCCATACAAAATGTTTGTATCTAAACACAAACTAGACCTGTTCATAAATGGACGAGTTTTGACCTAATGGTGAATTGTATCGGCATTTCATCAATTTGCACGAATAAACAAACTAAATGATGATGAATTACAAAGCAAATTCAAACAACAACGGATCGTATAAAATAGTCGAGTAATTAAAATTAAGGCAATTTATAAGAAAATAATGATGAAAATGAATAATTTATTTACTTATTTAGTGTGCAATAATCTTTAAATATACTTATTTAATACATGATTTAATGTACTTGTAATTTTTTTCTGACATAATAATTAGAAGTTAAGGGATTTTCATTTTATTTTATGATTAAAGAGAAAATCTACATAATATAGTTGCTAACTAAAGATTTTTTACATAATTGTTATTTTTTATTTTTATAATTTTAGGAAAAATATAATCAAAAGTTAAAATTTCTTTATGATATCTTGTAATTAATAGACAAAAAGAATGATGTGAATTGAAGAATCATGTGACTTATACTTTTTAGAAAACGTATAAAAATTTGAACATAGCGAGCTACGTCGAAATTTTTATACGCTTTGTAACGATCCATACTAGAACTAAATTGTGTAGGTAAATAATATAATTATTTATATTTATTATAAAAAAAATTACTTAAGATAAATATAATCTTATAAATAATAGTTTAGTTCAGTTCTTTATTCGTGTTTTCGTGTTATTCGCGTTCCGTTCACAAGTAATATTAAAGTGACGTAATATACCGTTGGTAAAACACGCAGATATAATATATTTTTATTAAAAATAAATATAATAATTATATTTAATAGTTGTGTGTTATAATTTAAAATAAATAATAACATCATCAATATTTTAATTAATATAAAATATCATGTTAGCTGAATAAGCTATTGTCAACGTCAAAATCACGAAAAAAGGAAAGAAAGAGAAGAGAGATGGCGGACGCGTCTGGTGAAAGATAGTGATTGAATTGAAAATGTTTATTTAAGTTTTAACTTATAATTAATATATATTTAGTTACATCTTATATGTAAAACGCAAGCGAGTTAGTACATTTAATAGTGATATAAGTATTGGAGGCTGGTAACATAACTTATAAGTTCTTATTACGTATTTACGGTTGTTTGTTTTGGAATACTTCGTCGGTAAATTTTTAATAGCTTATTATTAAAACAAAGAAGAACAATATTAATGCACGTAATGCCGTCAATATCCAGAGATAAATATTATTTATTTAGTAAATGGAAATAAATACATGAAGATGTTTTTATGAGGTATGTAAAATTACAATTATGTTAATGTACGCAGAATGCCTGCCGCCATCTTTGTTAGATGCGTGTATGTGAATTGTGAAATGAGAATTAAGGTTTGGTAAATTATAATTACTTATAAATGTAGTGTCTATTATATTATATTAGTAAATATTTAACATGTTACTATAATAGTATTATTTATAATATTATGATTATATCATAATATTATAAATAATACTATTATTTAGTTTTATAAAACTATTATATCAAAATACGTATTTACAATTTACAAATATTGTATAATATGAGTATGTTTAATGTCCTACAATAAAGGTAACCTTTCAATATATTTAATTAATTATCAAAGATATTAGACTGTAACAAAACATTGATTATAAATTATTTGCACGATTGTCGGAGTTCATTGACCATATGTTTTATTAATAACTGATATTGGAGTCACAACCAACTGCTGCTTGGCTTCGCTTTCAATAAAGACTGCTGCGACCACGGTCTGGTAGGAGTTCTCGGTGTTGGGGCGTTGTGCTTTCTTCCTATTATTATAACTAAAGATTCTACTGGTGCATTTCGTATTAACACTGTTACCTCTGAATCTCTGAAAGATCTAGGATTACTTACGACCACTACGGAAGGGTTCTAATTATATTAGACGTATCACGAGCCGTACTAAAATATTATTATTTAAAAATAATTATTATTTAAATAATTTTATCTAAATATTTTATTGAGTAGAGTGGGGAGTCAGTTACAGCTTGTCACAATTTATTTATGTTGTTAATGTCTCTTTGGGGAGATTTTTACAGATTTCCGCTACATAAAAAAACGATACGTTAAAATTTTTATACGTTTTCTAAAAAGTATTTTTCTTTCCTAAGTGTGAAATAATATTTAAAATTGCTAAAACATATGAATACTTGTTAACTTTAGTCACGTTGATATTTATCGTTTTTAAGAATTCCTAGAACAAAAGTGTGCAATTTGCATCCTGGAAGCCAATTTCAATTGGAAGCCGCGCGACCGCAACAAAACCAGGTGCATATGTAGCATTTAAGTGTTAATAACGTGTTTTTAGATTTTTAACTTAAATAAATAAATAAATCAGTTTCACGCTGTATCCCGCACACAGCAGGGTAGGCAGAGGGAACCAAATGTTAAGACACTCTGTTCCCCTCTTTTTACCGAATATTGGAGGCATTGCGTGTTGAGTGGCAGAACTCAACGCCGCGCTTAACCTCGACACCAGAGCGAAGAAATGGAAATATAAATTTAAGTAAATATTTCATCTCCTCGAGTGGGGATCGAACCCACAACCAGTCGGTTTTACAGTCACACCTCATGACGCGCCTCAATTTTTAACTTAAATTTTCATTTTATTAATAAACTCGCATTTTTCACCACTTAAGAAGTTACATAACTCAATTTTAAATGCATAGCTGCACCTGTTAGCATAACCTCTTTTAAGGTATCGTAAAACTAAATCGATTTAAGCTGAACAAGGTTTTTTATGTGATATAAGCCTGCGCTAAGAAGTTTAAACATAATTACAAAATATCAACTAAAATGTGTCTAAATTGTTAGTCAAAAAATTAAATAACTCATTTCTCCGAGTAGGAATTGAACCTACAAACATCACATTTACAATCAACCACTGCGGTATGTTGGCTTTTTTAAGCTTCACTGTTTATTGAGAAGTCACAATCTTTATAAACATAAAACCGGACAAGCATAAGTAGGTCTCGCCCATCGAGGGTTCCGTTCCAAAAATAGGAGGTCTCGAGCATTTCCAGCATGGAGTCAATCACATTATAGATAACTAACTATAGTAAAAGAATCAAACAATTGACTCAAATACATTTTTTTTATGGAAAAAGACAAGGCAAACGAGCGTTCTGGTCACCTGATGTTAAGTGATTACCGCTGCCCACGACCCCGTGCAACACAAAAGGAGATACAGGTGCGTTGCCGGCCTTTAAGGTGGAGATAGACGCGCTTTTTGAAGGTACCCATGTCATAAATAATATAAAATAAATATTCGTATAATGCAATCAGGTGAAGCCGCGTGGGGGTCGCTAGTCTTAAATAAATGTCTCATAAGCCAACGTATAAGTTAATACCTACATATTACATACACATAATATAGTACGTAGATCATTAACTTTAGTACATGAGATCTGTGCATCGAATTGCAGTTATTTCAGTTCAATTTACATATATTTTAAAGTTAACGACTGCTTTAAGTTTAATTGGTTTACAAATATTGTTTATAAAATACGATCATCTTTACGAAAATGTTAAAGTTACTTTTGGAATAGTTCTAATCACAATAAAAATGGAACTTTTTAGCCAAAAAAATTTTGTTTTGTTTATTTCCATAAAAAGTTCAAATGCTTTTAAAATGGTTTTTTGAAGGATCGAATCGATATATAGTAAATGTATGTAAATAAAACATTGTATTGTTAAACAAATTTATACATGGAGTTATTTGTTATAGGTAACACTAGTGAGTATTTAACCATAAGGGCCATAACTTAAATAAAGTGTAAGAGACCGTCGTGGCGCACGGGCACACGCGTGAGACTGTAAACGCGACGGTCGTGGGTTCGCTACCCACTCGGGGAACGAAATATTTAATATCTTAATTTCGTCATAGTAATAGCAATATTATAATAATAAGCAGGAAGATTGAAGTCATTCATATATTGTCATCGCTTTATTCACACATATAAACATTTACGTCACGATTGACCTATATGGGTATAAAAAATCTTCATGTAAAAATAGTATCGTACGTGACTTTATTAATCCACTTATAATTTTATAGTAAATTTATGTAAAAGTTATATACATATATGTAGTTCAAAAACCGTATTTTACAAAATATTTCTTACAAAATGATAAAAAAAATTGCGGTCACTCATTTTATACGAAATGAACTACAGTTGTAAATTTATATTTTTTTATGAAATACCAATTTTTTACTTTGAGATTTTTTTCCTTTATTTGTATTGTAATTTTTTATTTCGTGTAAATTTCAGAAAAGTCGGTTCACGAGAAGTATCTTATAGTCTTTGATTATGTGGCGAGTTTAATATAAAATACGGTAAAAACGATCACGTTTATTTAGAAATGTGAATTATTTGTGCTCTAAGGGACTGTAGACTTGAACATTTGATATTAATCACAGCCTGACACCTCTACACGATCTCAAGATAAATAGTCATGACAGACGGACAACAAAATTACCCTATAGCCGTTCCGCTTTTCTTTCCGAGGTACGGAACCCCAAAAAATAAGAAATCCACAGTAATATCTACAATTATTTTCTTAAAAATCTACAATGAAATACGCAAAAATGCCACCTCGGGAATACGATGAAAACACTTTAGCAAAAGCAATTTCCACTGAAAACTTTTTATTGCGGTAATGTAAATAATTAACGAGATGTTTAATTGGCAACGGGATCGTCTGAGCAAATTGGATAATTCGCCAGTTTCATATATACAGGATGTTACAGTCTATTGTTATTTCCTCGTGTTATATAATTAATTATGCGGTGGATGAGCGGCTGGCGCAGTGTATATGTTTGGCTGCAAGATATAGCTTTTATTTTATATAGGGTGATAATTTTGAGATTAAATTTAATTTAATATATAGTGGTTGGTCGTAACGCAGCGGAATAAGCGTGTGACGGTAAATGCGACATGTTGTGGGTTCGATTCCCTCTCGAAGAAATGAAATATTTAATATTTCCATTTCCTACCCTGCTCCCTACAGGTTACAGCTTGAAGCTGAAAAATAACCTTTAGTTGCTGTGAATTGCTTGTATTATGTAAATATACGTATTTGTAAGATATTGTGAAAGTTGTCTTTAATAAATCTATGAAAGTAATATTTGAATGAAAAAGAATATTAAACAAAATTGCTAGTTGCCACAACAAGAAGTCGGCATTTTACGAAAAATTTTACGAAAAAATTCATGGAAAAAGAAAATAAAAATATTTTTCTTTTACAGAAATAAGAACATAATTCATAAAATTACGTAAATAAAACAAAATCAGTTTACAGATTATCAACTCGTAACGACAGGGTTCTATTTTTACTTTCTGCCCGAATTCGAAACATTATGCCTTGAGTGGCAGAACTCAACACCGCACTTATTTTACCAGAGTAGAGAAATGAAAACATATCATTGCATAACGGAAATTGAACCAAAACCATAACATTTGCAGGCAGACGTTGTCCCACTGCGCCACGATGTGCGAGGGATATTATGAAGTAGTTGAGCTTATAATATAGTTGAGAATTTATGTCCCCCACAGAACGCGTCGTTCAAGGCTAGAAATAAATATTTATTTACGACTCCAAAGAAAACATATTAATAATATAAAAAAGTATACCTACACAATTTTTAGGGTTCCATACTACAAAAAACGGAACCCTTATAGGCATTTATGCAAAATTTTTTGCTGCATTCTTTTATAAATTTTTTGTGTACTCTTTATTACATTTTGTGATTCACATTAATACCATAAAATTGTTACAAAACCTATAGGGACTCTCCCGAGGACCTACAGTTATAAAGTTTGGCATGAAGTTTGAAGATACAATACTAATTGTGAAAAGATGTAAAAAAAACTGTTTGGAACAGTAAAAAATTATAGATATTACATAGAAAAATAACCTTAAAAGCTTATAATTGTACTTAATTTTAAATAAAATGAATGCTTACAACCGCAATCTTAATTTGTCAACTTTTATAAGCTGCTGGCTTATAATCCTGATATTGGTACGGAACCCTCGGCGTACGAGTCCGACTCGCACTTGGCCGCTTTTATTTAATTAGTGCAAATTAATTGTTAAGTACGCGTTATAACATGCAATGTCAAAGCTACGAGTAAAGCGTATAATAAAAAGGAATCATACATGGTTTTTATAAACGCGAGGCATTCAACGAGGGGATTTTTTTCTGATGTTTTCATAAACACCCTTTTATTTTCTATACCACTGAACAAAGGTTTACGGGGTAATTAATTTAACTGCCGCAAATAGAACTGACAGAGGCAAAAAAATAAATAAAATGGAAATATAATATGTATCTGACATAATACCTGTAATATTTTATTAATAATCTGTGTATACATAACACTTCCGTAGCTGGAGGTACTGAAAAACGCCACGGCTACGGCATTTGGCCTTTATACTCGATTAAGAAATGATATCTTGAATTTCTTAAGAGAACGTGAAAAATCGAGATATTCGTCTAATGTCTTAGTTTTAGTTCGCATAATCAAACATGCTCGTTACCAGTTACCAGCCATGAAATGAAAATATTAAGTATTTCAATATGTGGGATCGAGTCCCACTTGAGGAAAATATATAATATTAGGAAAATATATAACAGTAGGCAGAGAACGCCGTGTCGTTTACCTCTTACTTATCTTCAAAATTTGAGATATTACGTGTAGAGTGGCGTAAATCAATATAGCACTTACTAAAAGACGAAAAAGGAATAAATCAAATTTTCCAATGGGAATCGAACCCACAACCATCGCGTTCACAATGAGAGGTATCCCACAGCGTGGAGGTGGCCTTAATTTTCAATATGCACGCTTATATTATTAAATATTCATTAAATAAATATGTTAAAAAATGTGAATTTATATTAAGTAGAATTTTTATATGTCATATGTACATCCTCACATCATTATTTCTTTTTATAGCATAAAATATTACCCAAGGTTAGATATACAAAGAAAAGGAAAACAAATAAAACATAAGTAACGAATAATAGGATCCAAGCAATAGAACGTTTAGCTTAATGTTGTAGTGAGGCGGACAATAATTCAAGAAAAAACATTCTCTTATAATTAAGTGAAATTTGAGGCCGTCGTGGCGTAGGGACATAAGTGTGTCTGTGACTGTAAGTGCGACTGGTTATGGGTTAGATTCCCATTCGAGGGACTGAATTATTAATATCAAATATTTTAAATTTTTCGCTTTGGTACCAAGGCAAATGCCGGAGTTGAGTTTCGCCACTCAACACACAATACCTTGAAAAATTCTGCGGAAAGTGGGGAACAAAGTGTCTTAACACTACGTTCCCTCTGCCTACTCTGATGTGTGTTGGATGATATCTATATAAATTTATGTATAAAACAGTGAAATGAAACACAGTATATATTTATTTAGAAGTAGTATAGTAGTTAATTAACTGTACAAAAATGTTAAATATTTTTTTATATATATTTATTATATTTTATATATGTATATATTTATTATTTATTACATATTATTTGGAAACACTTTGCAAAGTGAACTTTAATCTTTATATCTAGCAAGCGAAATAGTTTTCACATACTTTTTATTTTACAATAAAAACTGTATGGACATAAAAAATGCAGACCGTAATGTCATTTTAAAAAATATATTAAATATGAAAACTTGCAAATTGTATGAAAAATATCGAAAGATTCTTATGATAGATTGCGTTCGAGAGGGAAGCATTCTTAAAGCTGTATAAACACGTTTGTTCAAAAGAACTCAGTGGCTCCTTTAAAGACTTTTATTCTATTTTCTTCCTTTTCCACTTCCTTGGCTACTGTAGTCTAAAAAGAAGATTTGTGTGCAATTTGTTACAAAAGAAACGTAACGGAAAATACTGGCGCTAAGCTTTTTATGGGTATTTTAAAATTCTTTATATGAATTTATTCAGATTAAATGATATATATTTTTTAACTTCACGCTGTATCCCGCATAAATTAAATTATAGTAGGCTGAGGGAACCTAGCGTTAAGACACTCCGATCCTCACTTTCCGCTGAATTTTCGTGCATATTGAATGGCAGAAGTCAACATCGCGCTTTATCTTAGTACTAGAGTGAAGAAATGAAAAAATCAATAGATAATAATCCATTCTCCGAATAGAAGTCGACGAACACACAACCGTCGCGCTTACAGTCACACCACATAGTATTTACTAATAATTTGGGACGATTTAAAATTTTTAATATGGCAAATCGTGATTTTATATGAAAACAAATAATTATTAAAATTTGACGGAACACTCATAAGTGACATAATAACAAGCTATAGGAAAATTTAAATTTTATTAATACTCTATTAATAAAAGTTAAAGCCGTGATAGGTTCAGTAGTTCTACAAAATGTGGAACTGATTTCCACCACTTCATCCGAAATGTCTAAATTAGGGGTGGAAAATGAAGGTTGTCTCCTAGGACAGCTATAGCTTTACGAAAGCGTAAAACTTGTAGCTGTTTTTATTTTACTCCAAATATAAATACAAATATTTAGACGAAAGAATTATCTACCTATAAATATTTATATTTCCAGGGCATACATTGAAACAGCTCTTTTGATTATTCAGGCGATATAGACTTTTTACGTTTACGTCTCTTTTACCTTAAAGCCGTATTTCGTTTCGTATAACAAACATTTTTTTTGACATAATATGTTACATATTATTATTTAAGGAACTTTACTTTGAAGTAGAAATGTAATCTACGAAACGTTTGGAAAACAATTTTTAAATTCAAAATATGATATATATTTTCAAGAGGCTAATCGCGTCATAAGGGCACAAGCATGTTACTGTAAGTGTGACAAGTTGTGAGTTCGATTTCCACTCGAGAATATGAAATATTTAATATTTTCATTTCTTTGCTATTTCTATACGAAGTGTAGAAGCAAAGTTTGTTGCAGCGTTGAGACAGACAGCAGACATGCAGGGTAGACTAAGAGAGGTAGGCAAAGTGTGCCTAGAGTAAAAACACTCCGCTCTTATTAAGACACTTTCGTTCCCCTCTTTCGCTGAATTCTGGAGGCTTTGCGTGTTGAGTGGTGGAACTCACCGACGCGCGTTGCGTTGATACCAGAACGAAAAAATTAAAACATTTATAATATTTAATTTTCTGAGTGGGAATCGAACCCACGAGCTCTCGTTTTACAGTTTGTGCCGTAACCATATGGTCGACTTTCATCGACAATAAAATATAAAAGCATTCTATGATGCATATAGAATAGGGTACTATTTAAATAATTATGTTCTTTAGTTAATCACTTCACTCTAAAATACTTACTTACAAATATTTGACCGAAATATATAAGAGAAAACGATCCACTGGTAAAATCTTATAAATGTTAAAAAAATTTACTTCAGAAAACTAAAATTTTATAAATGTTAAAGATTTTTACTTTAAAAAATAATTGACTCATATGGAAATCAAACCCATGACCACCTATGTTCGACAATATACGCTATATACACCTTACTTATTGTCTCACACTATAAATTCCTTAACCTAAAAAAAATAATTTATTTTCGTGAATTATTCTAACATACGAAACTAAAAGGATCTTTAGAGCAGTAAGTGCATTAGATTTTTATTCTATTTTCATTACTCAACGTTAAAACGTACTGTTACTCGTACGTCTATAGTGTCATTTTACTTTAACTATTTTATCTTTTTGAGAGAATTAAGCATTTTATTCGACATTTTAAAAAGTATTATTTTTTATTTTGAATTAAATATCAGTTGTATTGTGTTCCACGTTGGTGTGCTATCACGTATCGCATTGGAAAAATAAATATTTAAGTAGCTTGTGTGGTTTTTGTTCTCTTAAATTCAATCTCATAAATTCGTTGCTTTATTTCTTTTTTAACTTCACGCTGTATCCCGCACACAGTAGGGTAGAGAGAGGGAACCAAATGTTAAAACATTCCATTACCCATTAAGCTTTTAATAAGCTTTAAATTAATTAAAATTAATAAACTTATAAATTTAGATGCGCAGTTAAAAATATCTTATTGTTATGCGCTCAGTCAAGGGACATTTTTAAATATATATTTTTTAGGTAAACAAAGGGCAAAAACAGACCCTGTTATTAAGAATCCGTCGTCTGCCTGTCACATACTTATTTCTGTTGCCGCTATAATTACAAACACTTAAACGTAGAATAAGCTCAATATTTAAGGGGGTTTCATATTACATATGTGATTTCTTTTGCTCGATATTAATAAAGGAGGTAGATGCTACTAAGTATTCTATGAATATTTCTAGCATCTACCTCCTATTCAATTTTAAAAATATACTTTATTAAATTAAAATAAAACAAATACACTTTTTTCATCTTATATATTTTGTGAGATACCCACACAAAAACGTTAAACTTTTTTTTCTTTTACAAAATAGAATTTAAAAACCCTAAGCTATCATTTTTAATTTACATTTATAATTTAAATTCGAAGTGCTTTTTAACTAACAACTAGGTAAAAGAGATTTTAAAAAATCTCCAATAACAGTAAAATGAAATAAAATAAACGTATCAAGTGCTATATAGCAATCGAAAGCAATCCGGATATGTGATATACAGGAGATGATCAAATTTGCTCACACGATCTTGTTTTCCAATTAAACATCTCGTTAATTATTTGTTTTATCTTTATCAAAGAGCAAAATGTTTTTGCTGAATTGTTTTTGAATACGCCAGGTATTTTTTCATTAAATCCTGATTGTAAAGCGGTATTTTCGTATGATAGCTGCCAGAGTGCCCTTCTTAATTATTATTGTATTTTATTACTCAATTCATTTTCAGATTTTGTGAATTTAAAAAAAAGAAAGGCCGAGGGCACCTTGGAACCTAGTGTTAAGTCAGATACTGCGTTCCTGTTAAGACACTATCGATCTTCACTTTCTTGTATTGACAATATAAACTGAACTAAGATTATCCTATTCTTTTAGCAAAAAAGTCATTAACCGAGTGACAAACACACAACCACTTCTACACATTTTAAATACTAAAAATCAGCTTCACACTGTATCCCGCACACTGCAGGGTAGGCAAAGGGAACCTAGTGTTAAGACACTCCGTTCCCCACTTTCTGCCAAATTCTGGAGGCATTGCGTGTTGAGTGGCAGAACTCAACGCTGCGCTTTGCCTCGACACCAGAGCGAAAAAATGGAAATATAAATTTAAGTAAATATTTCATCTCCTCGAGTGGGGATCGAACCCACAACCAGTCGATTTACAGTCACACTTTGTGCCGCTACGCCACTACTGGCCTCAAATACTAAACCAAGTCAAAAAATATAATTCCACAAACCAAATTTTCATATACTTTCTATTTATATAATTCAATATACTTCACCTTGCAAACTTCACCAAGCATTCTGAAATTTCACCTGAAACGCTAAATCATAGTACAGCGGTGACCTAAAAATTTAAGAGCAGTTTCCGTCTCAAGATTAATTAGTCGACGCAAACACTTATCTAAAATCTAATTGCATTGAAGCGAAATAAATGATAATCTCCTCTGTAATTGCAATATAAATATAATCTTTGGATTTAGTCAGTTTTCCAGCTCTGGAGAGGACAGACGTTTATGTATTGACATGGCTGATGAAAATCAAGGCAAACCTTCTAAAACGAAGGTGAGTAGATTTTTTTTTGTAAAAATATAATAATTATATAACAGACTTATTTGTTTGTATTGTATAATATAAATAAAAAAAAAATAATAATAAATCAGCTTCACACTGTATCTCGCACAGCAGGTTAGGCAGAGGGAACCCATGCTAAGACACTCCGTTCGCCAATTTTTGCCGAGTTCTGGAGGCATTGCGTGTTCCTTTTGCCTACCCTGCTGTGTGCGGAATATAGCGTGAAGCTGATATTTCATATATTATATATTTCAATATTTACATATAAATATTTATATATATAAAAAAATGTTAAATAGAAAAATTAAAAAAAAAATAG
This sequence comes from Heliconius erato x Heliconius himera, assembly GCA_013421005.1. Lineage (NCBI taxonomy): Eukaryota > Metazoa > Arthropoda > Insecta > Lepidoptera > Nymphalidae > Heliconius > Heliconius erato x Heliconius himera. The sequence continues at coordinate 54,547 of JAATLQ010037909.1, read as the reverse complement.
AACTAATTATGAACCTATTTCATGTGTTCTAAATTACATATCATAAATATTTTTTACTCACATTTAAATAATTGTAATAGAAAAGTAAAAGTGAAAAAAGTCAGAGCCGGAGAGAATCGGATGCAGAGCAAGATGAAATAAAACAGTTTAAGGAGAATCTCCTGCAGTCTGTTACCGGTGGAGAGTAAGTTTTTTTTTAAATAATATAGAAAACGATTTTATATTATAATATTATACACTTCTCATAACGGAAATACCGAATTTTCTAATGAGAATTTAAAATGAGCATGACTTTGTCTCGTAATTAACTTTTTAATTATATTATTTGTTTTATATATTTTTTTGTTATAATATAAAGGTTTTGTAGTAAACATGCACATTCACTAGTATTTTTTTTTCAAATATATAAAAAGACATTAAGCGAAACATTCTATGAGGCCGTCGTAGCGCAGTGCAGGTGCGCAAATGTTTGACACGTAAACACGATGGGGGTGGGTTTTTTTTCTCTTGGTAACGAGGGAAAGGGCGGCGTTGAATTCCGTCACTCAATATGAAATGCAAGAATTCGGCAGAAAAAAGGGAACCCAGGGGGTTCCCAGGTCGTCTCTGCTTTGGGTGCGGAACATGCCGTGGAGCTAAAAAAAACTATAAGATAAAATATTTTTTTATCTTATAGAATATTAAATTAAATTTCTCTACATCTAATATTTATAATATGCTAGTGACGGCAAATTTAGAATATTTCATATTACATTGTTAAAATTACCAATAGCGTTTTCATTAAGTCACACTTTAAAATTTATAAAGCATTTTAAGAAAATATCCTCTTGCCTATATTGAAACTGTTGAAGCTAGTGTAAAATTACAAAGAATGTTTGAAACAACGAAGCCTTTTGAAAGATACTGGCAATCTTTCATCGCAATTTTAAATTTTAATTTTCGTACCGTTAGGGTACTATATTGTAGGGACAAATAATATGACTAAAACTCATTGTAATAATAAGAAATTTCCTTTATAGTACTTTCGTCAGTCTGACGTCCTTTGTCGCTGTGGGTTCGATTCCCATTCGGGGGAATTAATTATTAATATTTACGAATATTTTCGTTTCTTCGTTCGTCGTGATGCAAGCGCAACGTTGACTTCTGCCACTCAACACTTATTACCTCAAATTCGGCGGCAAACAGTCTTTACACTAGGTTCCGTCTACCTACTAACTTAACTTGAAATTTAATAATAAAATTAAATAGTTTCAATTTTTTATATATATACTCTTTTTTCTGAACAGCTTGCAGAGAGAAGTTAGAGATGAATCTATCTTTTATTTTTAATCAGGACAGACCATCGACGCCAAGGTTTTATTAAGTCAGATCGTAATCTAAACCTATCATAAATATAAATGTTGCCTTAAATATGATTAGCACTTTAATCATCTACAGCCAGGCGCTTTACTTTTATTTTTATAGAATTCTCTGATAGAAAAAAAAAGGAAAATAATGAAAACAGATTGTTTTAATATAAGATTTTTGCAAAGAAAATCTAAAGCTATAACATCAAATCATGAGGCCAGTCGTGGCGCAGGGGCACACAATGTGACTGTAAAACCGACTGGTTGTGGGTTCGATGTCCACTCGAGGAGATGAAATATTTACTTAAATTTATATTTCCATTTCTTCGCTCTGGTGTCGAGGCAAAGCGCAGCATTGAGTTCTGCCATTCTACACGCAGTGCCTTCAGAATTTGGCAGAAAGTTTGGAACGGAGTGTCTTTACACTAGGTTCCCTCTGTCTACTCTGCTGCGTGCGGGATACAGCGTGAAGCTGATTTGATTTTTATTTTATCAATATTTTATCATGAAATGTACTTTAATGGTCGTATAAGAAATTACAAAACTGGCATGAGATTTAGCGTGTCAAAAGCAGAATTTTCGAAAGTTTCAATAATTAATTCGTATTTTACTGAAATTATTATATAGGAACATTACTCAAGGAAAAACTTTTACTTAGCAACTACGTGATTTACATAATGATGAAGTTTCCGCTTCATCAGAACTTAGTTGGCATAGTGATGATATAGATATAAGATATTTATTAATTCAAAACCTGGTTAAGGCAAATGTTTGTAACGGTCAACAACTACGCATGAAGTTATATGTTTTTTGTATTTATTACAATTTAACAATTAAGTACAAAACATCAACATACATAACATCTAAAATCAAAAAGAGAATAAGTGATTTTAATGTACAATACATTCTCTGTATGACATAAAGTATGTATAAATAAAATATATAGCCATACTTTTCTGTTTGGCTATTAAAAACCAATACAACGACTTTTATTGTACAAATAACAAAAAAAGGCCAGTCGTGGCGCAGATACACTAAGTGTGACTGAAAACGCGACAAGTTCGATTTCCATCCGAGCCAATGAAATATTTAATAGTTTAATTTTTTTCAATCTCATCATCAGGTGTTGAGTTCCGCCACTCAATAACAGCTAGTGCTAACTACACTGTGTATCCCATTTCGCGCGAACCTAGGTTCCCTCTGCCTACTCTGTTGTCTGCGGAATACACTATACAGCAGATAAATAACAAAAAAATCTAAGACAAGAATTTGTGACGTTTGAATCTGATGCATTGAATATTTTCTATGGAATCTACAATAATATGAGAATATATTAAAAAATACGTACATTTTCAGGTCAATTTTATCTGAAAACGATATAGAAGTGAGAGAGCGGCGGAGTTTTTCAGCCAGAGCACGCCAAAGCCTGTCCGTACCAGACAATGTTCTAGCTGAATTAGACGAAACAAAAATATTCGAATTGAAAGAGGTATCACATGTATTCTTTTTTTATATACATTGTGTATATCGTGGCACGGGACACAAGCGTGTATCTGTAAACACCACAGGCTGCGAGTTTGATTCCCACTACAGGTAGTGAAATGTTTAAAATTTATATTTTCTCGCTCTGGTTAAGAGCGAACAATTTCGCAATTCAACACGCAATGCTCCTAGAATTCTGTAGAAAGTGGGGAACGAAAGTGTCTTAATAGGAACGGAGTGTCTTAACACTAGATTCCTATGTTCCATCTGCTTACTCTGCTGTGTGTGCGTGAAGCTAAAGAACTCAATGGATAGAGAAGTTGCGGAACATAAAACATAACAAAAAAATTTAGGTCTTGATTATCTTGTGCTTTACACATATTGCTCTACATTCTTTTTACTCTAGATTAGTATTAAAATTGTATTAGTTTATTCATATTCTTTTATAATACAGGCATTTCTGCTTTTTGATATGGATGGTGATGGGTGCATTGACCACAACGACCTTTGTGGCACTTTAGTCAGCCTTGGAGAGAGAGTCGACGAGCAAGCCGTAAGAAATATGTTAGCTGAAGTAAGTTAGTCTAAGCTGATAATTTTATTCGTAGTTCATTCATTTACTTTTTAATTTTTTAAATTATTTTTTTTACTATAAAATTTTATCAAAATGGTACAAACATGGCAAAACGAATAATAATTTGTTCCTTATTACTATAGTAATGACCCAAACGCGGCTTCGCCCACTTAAATGTATATTAATTATATCTAAAAAATACAAAATGTTACTGTACTGTAAGCTGCATCTTAATTAGTTCAGTAGTTGTTTTTTCAGCTTCACGCTGTATCCCGCACACACCAGGGTAGGCAGAGGGAACCTAGTGTTAAGACATTCCGTTCCCCACTTTCTGCCGAGTTCTGGAGGCATTGCGTGTTGAGTGGCAGAATTCAACACCGCGCTTAACCTCGACACCAGAGCGAAGAAATGGAAATATAAATTTAAGTAAATAAATATTTTATCTCCTCGCGTGGGGATCGAATCCACAACCAGTCTGTTTTACAGTCACACTTGGACAATTGGAGGCCAGTCGTGCCGCTGCGCCACGACTGGCCTCCAATTATTTTTGAGTGAAACAAACATCCATTTTCACAACCTTTTATATTTATAATACTCGTACTATAGGGCAACTATGACCTAATTTTACCGAGTAGGCACCTAAGACCCCATGTGTTCTAAAATGAATCTAGTTATTAAAGCATTTTTTCTATCTCTTGGAAACACATGAAAGAAAAATATATTGTCATTTGATGTATGTACGCTGTTTTGATCTAACTTTATAAAGCAACTTTTACGGTCCAACAAATAGAAATAGCGGAAATATACAAGCTGTTGTTTATATTATTCAAGTATTACTATAAAAAATATGCTACTAGGAAAAGTTTTACTTTCTACAAGCATAGAATTATGTCTTCATAAACTCAATTTTTTCTACTAAATAAACTCAATTTTTCAGCAACATTAGTTTTAAATATTTTATAAAACCAAAGACTTTTTTTCGAATCGTGTAAGTTTATTCATAATTTTATGAGAATAATGTATTAAACACAACAGGGACGACAGTGTTTATTTATTCTATATAAATAAAAGATGATAATTAAGGCTTCGTATCTTTTAATGAAAAAAAGGAACCCATAAAAGACATTGTATTTCTAAATTAACTTAATAAAAAGATATAGTCATTTATATCGCAAAAAATTAGTATTTCGACACTATAATGGGAATCAAAATTAATAGGGTACTTCCGGTTGACCTTGAATTATGAAATTTGACAGCTGACATCTGAATTTGATAGTACTAGTTCAGGAAAAAAACTGAAAACTATATACTATACTATATATTTGTGGTTAAATTCTATAAATAATATCCTTAAAAGGGGGCAAAATTTGGCATTAAAGCCGCTTATCTGAGTGAGGTATCAGATGAAATGGCTCAGGCCAACCTTCGCTTGAATTTCAGAAAAAGCTTGAATTTTTGCATGGAACCCTTGGTGGGCGAGCTCGGCTCGCGCTTGTCCGGTATTTTTATGTATATAATTGTTAATTTCATATTTTATCAATGCCCGGTGGCCAATGATACAAGCCTTGCCCTTATTATGGGCCCTCATCCTCTTTGCGTGATCTAATTTTATCAATATTATTGACAATGTATTCTTGAACATCAACCCTACTGCAGTTACTTTACATTTTTTTAACTTATAGTGTATGTTACAGGCCTCAAATCCATTGGACTTTGATTCTTTTGTCAATTTACTCGGATATAAGACCTTAGAGCTTGATTCTGAAGAGACCCTAATTGCGGCGCTCTCCCGATGGGACAGCGAAAATACAGGATATATCTCTGAAGAAAGGTAACCTTGATTGATTTTTATGTTAAAATAATACACTTTATTGTGTAATTTCAAAAAACGGAGTGTATTAACTCTCTACTAATTGCTGTATGTGCGACAAATATAAAGCCACAAAAAAAAATTAAGTAACATATTAGGTACCATTTTCTCATACTACTCCGCTTTTGTTAGCTTTATCTTAATCTATCTACCAATCAATGTAAGAATAAAAATTATTTTATATTTTGCTTTACAATTATTTTTCCTTTTTAATATTTTTTTGTTTTTTGAATTTTAAGAAATTATTTAGAATTTTACTTATAACTTAAATTGTTTGTAAATAATCTGTTTTTTTAGCTTTTCACCTTAATACAACTCAATTTACTGTAAGAATATACGATTGATGTCCCGATGGACATGTTCGGTTGTCATGATAGTCTTTCAAAGCATAAATTTGACAACTCTATCTCTTGATAACGTTTTTTAAAAAAAAATACTTGTAAAGCTGTGCCTATACTATTCTATTTCTTTTACTATCTAGTAAAAGAAATTCAATAGAAATTAAAATGGAAATTATGTTATTTGTTTCCACGCATCTGACGCATTTTATAGAGATGACGGTAATTATATATTTTTTTTTCTATTTATCTCAAGCTTAGAATAACTGTTTGACAGGTGGTATAACCTTTAGTTTCACATTATATCCTGCATAAAACTGAGTAGGTAGATTATTATTTAGTTAAATATAATTTAATTTTTTTATTTCTTGAAATACACATACAAATTTCCTAGTACTACAGATTTCATATTATTAATATGGCAAGTTTAAATATATGTCAGTGATGTTCCCTCGTCAAAAGCCCTTGTCCCTTCCCGATGGGATTGATACAATTTGAGATATATTTCTAAGGGCAACTCTGGCCAAACTTTTTTCAATGTATCGCATTTGTTATCTTTATTTGGTACAATAAGTTCTTATAAGAAAAATGGTCGTTCCAATTCCGCTTCCTTTGGGGTGTAAATGCTATAAATTTACAAAAAGTCTAAAGAAAACTTTTTACTAGATTGTATATTTAACTAAAATATATTACGTATGTACATGTACATATGTACAAATATATTTGTTAAATCGTATATTCTTACAGTAAATTGAGTTGTATTAAGGTGAAAAGCTAAAAAAACACATTATTAACAAATAATTTAAGTTATAAGTAAGATTCAAAATATTCAAATAATAAAAAAATATTAAAAAATAAAAATAATTGTCGAAAAAAATAATTCATAAATAAATAAGTCTAACTTTAAGATACTATATTAATTAAATCCGGAAAGATCAATAGTTTTTTTTCTGAGCTTCACGCTATATTCTAAATGGAGCAGGGTAGGTAGAGGGAGCCTAGTATTAAGACACTTCGCTCGTCACTTCCTACTGAATTCTGGAGGTATTGTTGAGCGGTGGAACTCGACACCACGTATTTGCCTCGACACCAGATTAAAGAAATGAAAATATTAAATATATAAATTTCTGAAGTAGAAATAGAATCCACAACATCCACACTTGCGCCAGGATTGCCGTGTGTCCCGGCCTAGAATAGGATCATCCTGAGGTGTCGTAAGAGGCGACTAAAGTGTGGTAGAGTCAGGTCGCCAGCAATGGCAACACGCATGGGCAGACTCGACCGGATCATTACCACCCCCGACATTTAAAACCGGCGTGAAGTAGTGGCTTTATGCCACTGCGTTTCGCATCAGGTAATGCCGGGCTCCGGCGCCCAACACACCTTGTCGGCCGGCAACGCACCTGTAGCTCCTCCTTCGTCGTCCGAAGGCTCGTTTGACTTGTCATTTCCAAAAAAAAAAACGACTGACCTTCAAATGTTATTAAAAAATATACGAAAAAAGGTCTAACGTAAATTAAATATATATTGAATTCAATTTCCACAATTCGCAATGAAGACATTTTTAATCAACGAAATTCAGCTTTCGGTCCCTAGGTGGATCTCCAAATAAATACGTGATATCCATTATTGGTACCTATCTATTAAGTCAATATGACTGACTTTAGGGACGATGAATTAATATTTTTTAAAAATATTTTTATAGTTTCAAAATTTCAAAAATTGTAAGTAGTTTAATAATACACGGATTAAGCTACTATATTTGTATTATAGTATTTTAATAGTTAAAACAACATTTACCTTTTAAATAAATTACCATAGCTTACTATAATTTTTCAAGTAGATCAATCAATCAACTTCACGCTGATTCCGCACACTGCAGAGTAGGCAGAGGAATTCTAGTGTTAAGACACTCCCTTCCCCACTATCTATATATATATAGAACTCAACGGCGCGTTTGTCCTCGACACCAGAACGAAGAAATGGAAATATAAATTTAAGTAAGTATTTCATCTCCTCGAGTGGGGATCGAACCCACAACCAGTCGGTTATAAAGTCACACTTTGTGCCCCTGCGTCACGACTGGCCTCACACAACTGGCTTCAAGTAGGTATAAATTATACTTTATTTTTCTCACTTTTTATATCTATACTAATATAATATTTCGTTGAACGCATTAATTTCAGAAGATACAGGTTCGAATCGAAAGCTTTTTTGTGCGTTGTTTACTTCATTTATCGAGGAAGTTGTCGTTGATGTAGCCTATTACTTACCGTACATGTGTCATACATAACTTTTAATTATTTCTATTTAGCCACGGAGGCTAAGTGGCAGATAAACACCAGTCTAATATAACCAAAACCCAAAACAAAATATTTTGCCCCTCATATATCATTAAAGACCTTCAAGAGAACCCAGTTTGCTGACACTAATAATAATTAATATCACATCGTCACGTAAGTAATAAGAAACAACTTAGCCAACTATGCGGATAGGCTAACTTATCTAATCTCTATGGTATAGAGGCTTCCCAACTTTGCCCACTAAAACATATGTCTCAGAACTAAGTTTGGGAATCTATTGATTGCTCTCTATATATCATTTTTTTTCTTTTATATTAAATTATGTAGACGCCATAGTGGCACATAAGAGCCACGTCTTTTTGGAAACGCGAAGGTTGTGGGTTCGATTTCCTCTCGAAGCAGTAAATTATTTTCATTTCTCCATTCGAAAAAATAAAGGATGTATTTGAGATTTTAACTCTAACGTAATGTCTCGAATTCGGTCAACAATCGGTCGTAGTTCCGTTGAGCGAGCGAACTGTCTTGATTAAATATAAAGAGAATAGGTTCGATTTGAGTTCACCATTAAGGTAAAGAACACATCTTAATAAGAAAATGGCATACCATCTCATCATCATCATCATATCATCTGAGGCCAGTTGTGGCGGAGGGGCACAAATGTGTGACTGTAAAACCGATTAGTTGTGGGTTCGATCCCTACTCGAGGAGAAGACATATTTACTTTTATATTTCCATTTCTCCGCTTGGGCCTTGAGGCATAGCGCGGCGTTGAGTTCTGCCACTTAATACGCAATGCCTCCAGAATTCAGCAGAAAGTGGGGAACGGAGTGTCTTAACACTAGGTTTCCTCTGCCTACCCTGCTGTATCCGGGATACAGTGTGAAGAAGATTTTTTTTAACTCCTCCGCCGCTGCCCCTTTTTGAAGTCGGTCAATTATAAATATTAACAACAATAATATATCTGCCCTAAATACCCCGAACTATTATAAGCAGTCCATCAAATCAAATTTCTAAATAAATACACAACAGTCATGCTGAGTCAGAATCACCTTTAATGAATCAGTTTAATTAACTATAGAAGTTCCACAGTAAGCGAAATAACGCGACTGGGTGAAATGGATTTAAGGCATGAATAGAGTTTACTTTCAAAGAGGTGAGTTCAGTTTCGTTTCAAAAAAAATGTTTTATAACGCCATTAAGTTATGAAAAATTCAACAAGAGTGTATATTGCATGTTATTGCGGAACCTTGAATGGAGTCGAATATTATATATTTTTTCGTTTTCAAAACTAATTAACTTTGTATGAACGTTTTATTAACACAAAAACGTCTGGTCTATATAGGATTTACTATTACTGTTCCCAGGATAGGCAGAGGACTAGTGCTAGGACATTTTATTTTACACCGAAATCTAAAGGCATTGGGTGTTGAGCGGCGGAATTTAACGCTGTTAAATTTTTAATTGCTTCGATTTAATTGGGAATGGAACCAACGACCTGTTGGGTTTACAGTCGCACGCTTATGCCACTGCGCCACGACTGGCCTCACTCCACTCATTGTCTAATAAAATGTTACAATTTTTCAAAACATTTTTTAAATTTTATAATACCTATGTGTAGTCATATAATGATTTATATAAAGTAAGCGATTTTTTCAAACTGTTTAGAGACCTGATGTTAAGTTCTTATAACAAATATTTTTTTATTATTCCATAGATAATAAGTGTTGTTACAAATTTTATAAAAAACAATAAAGTCTGATTAAACAGAAGGGTAGATGTTTCGTGTTATTCGAGCAAGTCAATTGTAACCAGATACTCTTTATTGATTTCGTAAGAGGAAAAATACGGAAATACCTACCTACTAATATTTAAAATCTGAACGTTTGTAAGGATTGATATTTGTTCTACTTTCACTCAAAAACTACTTAATAGATTTGATTGATACTGGAAGCTTAAACTTTACAGTAATATAGTTTATATATAAGAAAAACAAAAGACTATAATCTATGTAAAGATTATGCATAATTTGGCTATAACTTTAAGCGGGCGAAGCCATGTTCGTGTCGCTAGTAAATAATATTTGATGTTATTATAAAACAATATATATTAAATAAAGAGGTGAATAATACCTCCTTTTTTCCATACGTCTGCCACGGTTAGTGTTCGTTATCATATATAGGTATATCATGAATATGTCTCGGTCATAAACATTATCACTATATATCACCCAATATCTCTAGAATTCGGCGGAAAGTGGGGAATGCAGTCTCTTAACATTAGGTTCCCTCTGCCTACCCTCATGTGTGCGGGATACAGCGTAAAGCTGATATAAGAAACGATATATAATATAATGCTCGCGATTTCTAGGATACTATTAAAACACCGCACACAACTGGGTAGGCAGAGGGAACCTAGTGTTAAGATACTCCGTTGCTCACTTTCCGCCGGATTCTGGAGGCATTGCGTGTTAAGTGGCGGAACTCGACACCACAGCGAAAAAAATGGAAATATGAAATATTCATTTCCTCGAGTAGAAATCGTACCTAAAACTATCTCTATCTATGTATAAATATGTTTATTTTATTACTCACGATTATCTAGTAATTTACAAAGATACTACCAAAACTATCATAATCTTAAAATATGAGTCTTTTTTAAGTAAGAAAATCAATTATGATCATTAATTACAGAATTCGCCACGATCTGATGACGTGGGGCGATCGTTTCACAGAGAAAGAGGCGGACTACGCTTTGGACGAGGCGCCCACCATCCAGAAAGATGGCTACAACTTCATAGACTACAAGCAGTTTTGTAGCAAGCTCTGTGGTCTTAGAAAACCTAATAAAAAAGCTTTAGAAGTCTGAAAGATAAGAGAGAAAAGATAAATGGTTGAGAAATTCATATTATAAGCTTGATAAAAAATATTTTGTACGCTTTTTCTTAATATATTATGTACTTTAGTTTTTTTTTTTGAAAATACAATCGTTTTTGTTGATTTTATGAAAGAATAAAGCAATTTATTATTTATTTTAATGTTTTATTTTTATTTGTATCCTGTTGATTTGTTAAGTGTATTTAAATGTAACGCAAAGGCACAACTGTAAACGAAATGGATATGGGTTCGATTCTCACATAGGGGAATAAATATTTACTATTTTCACTTTTTCTCTCTGAGTAACGAACCTAGTAGAACACACTCCGTTCCCACTGATACACTGTTCCCTACTTTCCATCGGATTCTTGAGGCATGTCTATTTTATTTCCTATTAAATAAGTCTCATATATTTTTTTTCCACAAGACGTTAACTATAGTACCTCGAGGCCCGAAGGAATGTAAAAGCAATGACATGACCACGCGCCACGACCGGCCGATAAACTACTAAAGTAGGGATATTGGAAAAGCTTGGATTTAACATGAGCACGACGTCCCCTTGTGTATTGTTTCCTAATAGCTAGTTTTACTATCGAGATTTTTTATTTGGATTTAGTTATAAAGCTTGCTTTTGATGTTAGAAAAATATAAAGTTATCAAGAATTTTTATTTAAGAAATATAAATTATAAATTAAACTTTTAATATGTAAGTGACCGACTATACACACGATAGTCGTGGATTCTATCCCACATGGGATTGATATTTAGATTATTATTCGTTAATTTACTTGCTATTGCAAAGCGCGGCGTTGAGTTCCGCCTCCAGAACTCGGCGGAAAGTGGGGAGTTTTTTTAGCTTAACGCTATCCTATAGATAGCAGGGTAAGCAGAGGAAACTGGAATTTAGTGTTAAGACACTCCGTTCCCATTAAGTCATTTACATTCTCTACTTTTTTCTTCTTCTTTCCAAATTCTGAGGTATTTCCCAATGAGTGCAGAATACAATGCCACGCTTTGCGTCGTTATCAGAGCGAGAAAATAATATAAAATAATTAAATATGTCATTTCACCGAATGGGAATCAAACCCACAATAGTCGCGTTTACAGCCACACCCTTGTGCCACCTTACCATGACGACCTCAATCAAATCGTACATCATTATTAAAATATAGTAGCAGTAACCATAGTTGCATTAAATTAAAATATTTTAACCTAAAACATAATTTGCAAATATCCATTATATTTGAACAGGAAAAATTCTTTAAAAGCACATAATATATTTGTAGAAAGCATTGTTATATTTGTAAAGTCTTTACTGCTACGTTCGTATGGGCTGAGGGGTATAGGGTACATTCCAATTATTTTATCACTAAAGTGTTATGCATTTATTTTTACGCTTAGATAATTTTAACATTTCATTAAAATTTTGCTGAATATTATTTTGAGGCTAGTCGTGGTGTATGCACAAGGGCGTGACTGCAAAAGCGACAGATTACGGGTTCGATTACCACACAGGGGAATGAAATATTTAATATTTCCTCGCTCTAGCAAAGCGCGTTGTTGACTTCCGCCACTCAACACTCAATGCTTTCAGAATTCTACGAAATGGAGTGTCTTAACACAAAGTTCCCAGGTCCCCACTGCCTACCCTAGTTTGTACGAAATACAGTGTGGAAATAATAAAGTATAATTTTAAGTCGAGGCAAAGCGCGGCGTTGAGTTCCGCCACTCAATACGCAACGCCTCCAGAACTCGGCGGAAAATGGGGAACGGAATGTCTTAACACTAGGTTCCCCCTGCCTACCCTGCTGTTTGCGGGATACAGCGTGAAGCTGATTTTTATTTTATCATTAAAAATAATAAAAATAATAAAGTATAATTTATTCTTATATCTACTCACTCAAGATCTCCTTTAAAGACATCAAAATCTGTAAACATCAGTTCGACAATTTGATGTGGGGCGGCGACGAACGTGTACAAGAGGCAGATGTCTTTGGGGTAGGGTAGCGGGTAGTCGGGGCTGCTGAAAGTGGCCCTTTTCTTCCCGTAGGTAGAAGTGAAGCGGATGCACGAACAACCTGTGAATAAATAAATTATAAATATTAATAATTGTTGTTGTTTTACAGTTATGGTTAAATAAATTTATATATAGTATGGAGGTCGTGGCACAGAGGCACATGCGTGAAACTGTACACATGACAGGATCGGGGTTCGATTTCCACTCGAGAATCAGAACGATCAATAAAAATATTAAATATTTCGATAACGAGGCCAAGGGCAGAGTTGAATTCTGCCATTTAACACGCAATGCCTTCAAAATTCGGCGAAAAGCGTTGAATGAAAGTGTCAAATATTAGGATTCCGGGTTTATTCTGCTAGATAATAAACAAAAAAAGTATTACAATATACTACAAGCAATATATTCTTACTTCAATCAGTACAAAATTTTGCTTGCTAGTAATAAATGGTGAAAGTGGTCAAGAGACACCGGACTCTCACATACAAAAAGTGATAAAAATTTTAATAATAAAAAAAATCGAAATAAAACAAACAATACAAAAACATAATAAAAGACGACTACACAATCACAACAAAACTAAACTATAAACGACAAGTACTCGCAAATCAAACGAACATCATTATTCCCCCCCGAATCCGAAGACTTTTCCGCCATCGTTTTCGTATGAATTGTTAAAAACGGATTTAAATTTTTCGTTCTAGAAATATCTTTTCACAGTCTCTGGTTTAAAACTCCAAACAAAAGGCGACTGAATTTTAGCTGCCTTAAATATTTGAGTAACGCCTGAGGCCGTTTCGAAATTAGAACCGTGGATGATTACTGAGTGGAAGTGTTGTATAATCGCCGCTTGAAGCCAGCCCCGGAAATTGGGACGGCTTGACCACGCCATCCGGCATCACGATATACACACCCCTTATGATATAGCTGATGCATTTCATATTGATTAAAGCCCAAGCCGAAAATTGGCAAGGTCTGACCACACGGTTCGGGGCCTACTGCTGCTGATATAATATGGAGGCGTGTTCCTGGTTAGAATTGTTAAGTGATATGTTTGGATATGGCATGAAGTAATATTTCGATAGTAGTGGGAGAAGATGTGATTAATTTAAGTTTTTGTGATATTTTCTTATTTACTGTATACATATATTTCTTGAGTTAAAAAGAATTGAGTTTAAAATTTCCAATTTGTTAATATTCGATTTATGTGGTTAAAATGCGTGTCGAATGCTAGAATACAATACCTTGTTACTAGGCTGAGAAATTATAATTTAAATATTATTTATTATTTCCTTGAATCATTACCATCACCAGGAAAGTCAGATTCGGTTGCATATATCACATTACTTTTTAATAGAAAACAAAAACATTAATAATTTTATTTTTTTTAATATCATAGTAAAGCCCGTTGTCCACCACGGGCGTCATGACCCCATTAAGAACTACGTTGAACTCTCAAGAGCAAGCTGCATATAACTTGTTTTTCCACCAACAAAAAAGTCGAGTGGAAAGGACCGAATGAACAAAAAGAGTTCAGAGATCAATTCTCTGTAGGTAGAAATGTAACACTATTTGATTTAAAGCAGTGGTTCCCAACCGGTGGTCCGCGGACCACCAGTGGTCCGCAGAGTCCTAAAAGTGGTCCGCGAACAATTTAAATTTTATGACTGGGGATGGTGAGGCGAAGGTTCTGTTTAATTATCACAGTTAGTTTTTAATATACCTACATGCATAGTGGTCCTTGCTACTAAGAATGATATAAAAGTGGTCCTTGATCAAGAAAAGGTTGGGAACCCCTGATTTAAAGGGACTCCGTCCCCCTTAGTATTACCCGATTATTTGTCTTTTCCGGGGGAAACCAGGAATTATGTATTATTAATTAAATATATTAACATTTTCATTTAAATATTTAACATAATTCTCCAAATAACCGAAAGATGTCGTTTGGCACAAAAACAAAGTATCTATAGGGCTTCAATAGGTTAGCTGCCAGCAGAGTTCATTGAGTAAATGAAGATCAAGCACAAAGGAACGAGCTATTTCAATTGGATTAAATGAACCCATCTAAGATATTATTCTCGGAGCTTTTTTTAAATATCGAATGACTAAAACTCTGAAATATTTATTGGGGAAATTTTCGTATATGTATTTTTAGTTAAAAAAATATTTTATGTCTTTATTATATATTTTTTAACAACAATAAATAATCTTCATATATAATATTATAATTTATAAGGATTAGATAACTATACATATAAATAAAACTGAAGTGTCTTTAATTTCAAATCAACTGTGTTTTTTTAAGTGCATATTATAGCTATTTACTCGATACTAAAGCACAAGCAAAAGACTAAAAAATATAGGGTTATTGTTGCTGACCACTAAGCCATGGGTTCTCGCTCGTCAGAGCGCCTGGTCGGTTTCCAGGAGGCGCGGGTTCGAGTCCCGCTGCGTTCAAATTTTTATACGTTTTCTAAATAAGTATTTTTCTTTCCTAAGTGTGGAATAACACTTTAAAAATGTTTAAAAAAATATTAGAAAATTTGTTGGTGAATCTTTAGGGAAATCTCCGGCAAAAAAACGAATGTTCCCAAAAGGTGCCTAGTGTGTCCCGCAAACAAAGACCGAAAAACAAATTACATCTGCAAGAGTCTTTACAAAAATATTTGCTTAGAACATATTGTAACTTTCTGTGCTGACTGTACTAATGATAATGATTCGGAGTGATTAATTTTTGCTTTATTCCAAAGATAACTTAGTTTCCTATGAAAAAGTGCCATTAAAATATTAAGGCCGATTGTTAAATTGATAGAATTACGTTTAAGTATAAGATAATACTTTTGTTAATATTTTTCGTTTGTTTTTAAATTCTCTATTATATATGATACAAACATGTGATATACATTTTTTTTTATTTATTTACCATGAATACCTAAGAAAATGATCACAAATAACTAATATCACTTTTAATAGTAACTTATTGAAATAACTGATATCTGATGAATAGGTCTGTAAGACCCACCCCGTCGTCCTTGTAACTCTTTTCTAACCCCATGACGCCGGGTTAATAAACGTTTCTTTTTTATTATGAGCAAAAAATATAGTAGAGTAAAAAAAATAAATGGCCGCTCCAACTAATTTTGATGCAGTAGTATATTATAATAAAGAAAAAATATTATAAAATTTTATGTTCATATGAAACCAGTAACTGAAATCTATTATCTGATGAAAATCAAAAAGGGTATAACAGCGAAACGCGAATACGTCAATCATCGAAAAATTGGTTCATTCATCAGAAAAACGAAACAAGGGTTGAATTTGAGCTGTTGGTGCGGTTTTTTCATAAATTTAAAATTCTTTTGTTTTAACTTTTTGTACGTGAGACAGCAAAAATTAGTTAAGCATGAAATTGTTTAGTACAATGATTTTGTGTAAGTTGATTGACGTTGATATTTACCATGTTTTGATTAAAAATAAATATTTTTGTTTGTTTCAGCTTCACGCTGTATCCTGCATGTATGTAACAGGGTAGCCTATTGATAAGATAATTCGTTTTCCACTTGTCACTTACCTACTTCCACTTCGATCGAAGAAATAAAAATATTATACATTTCATTTTCTATAGTGGGAATCGAACCCACAAACTGTTACTCTTGTTCCCCTGTGCCATGACCGATTCCAAAAAATATATTTTGCATATAAAGCAGGAAATATGCATAAGCATGCAAGTTAATATCTGAGGATTGAAGTATTTTGGATGGTATCGATGGCCCCACACAGGATCGAACTCCACTAATTTAAAATATTTATATTTTACCGAAACATTTAAATAATTTACTTTGAATACTTAGTAACGAAAAAGAAAATAGCGTAAAGAAAACATTTATATTTTATTCGACTATTAAATTCACTTAGCAAGATTCTTTTCAATTGCTTTTAAGAGTCTTTTGAGAAATACAACCTTATATTTATGAAAAGACGAAAATTAAAGAAATATAATATTTACGAATTTTATGCGCTTATTTTTAAAAAAATCTAAGAGAAAAAAAAAACGACACCTTATAGCAGTATAAAGTTTCAAAATATATCTATGTTTTTTCATTTCTTTATAACTGTAACTGTAAACGCAACAGGTTGAGGGTTCGATTCCGACTCGGCGAAACGAAATACTTAATATATTTATTTATCTCCCCGGTAGAAGCAAAAGCGCGGCGTTGAGTTCCATCACCACAAGCGATGTCGCCAGAATTCAGCGGAAAGCGGGGGAAGGGAGTAACTTAATGAGAACGGAGTGTCTTAACAATAGGTTCCCAGGCTCCCTCTGCCTACCCTAGCATGTGCTGTATTTCAGCGTGAGACTTCACTTTCACTTCATATATACAAGTTAATTACAAAAATCCTACGTTTAGTTTTAATACGAGTATATAAGCAACACAATTTTTGTGCAAAGAAAAGACTGAAACCACAACCTCAAGCTCAAACAACATAACTATTATAATTTTGCTATTAAAATAGCATCAAGTTATTTATAGGAAAAAGCCAATGTAAATATCTAGACTCACTTAAGAATAAATATCTAGAGAAAATTCTATAATAATTAGCAGATTAAAAATGTATATTAAGATTACAAAAGGTTGAGAAATGATAAGCCGGTAGATCAGCCTGTAAGGACTGGAATGAAGTTAAAATAATATTAAAAAAAAACTTTAACTAACAAGCCATATTCCTTATTACCTAGTACTTAGATAGTATTTTTTAATAAGATTTTAATTGGCACTTTGTCTAAGAAAGGCAAAAATATAAAAAAAATGATTAAATATTATTTCTTGCTTAGTAGATTCATGAAGCAATTCGACGTTAGTAGATGAATGCAATTTAAAAAAAAAAGTGTTAATAAAATACATTTCAATTAAGTTTCTGATTGACACCAAAAAAGCGTCTAATTTAATATTATTTCTGTTTCATTTATTTTTAACAACCAAAATTATTATTACCTAAAAAGATATGAACATTAAAAAAATTCGCCGTCAGAATAACCAATTTGCGTCGTAACGTAATGTGAGCTACGAAAAGGTGATATAAAGTTATAGGGAAAACGTGACTTAAATAATATGGTAATAAATGTATATAAGCCTTGAAAAAGAGAAGCGTGGAAATATTCTTATACATATTATAGATCTATTTTAATCTTTCCCATTTTATTGAAATACTAGCGACGCAAACGCGGTTTCGCCCGCTCAAAAATAATCTCTAAATTATATAAATTGTAGCCTATGTGTTATTCTGATGTATAAGCTATATTATTGTAAAGTTTCATCTAAATCTATACTGTAGTTTTTATTTGAAAGCGGAATAAACATCCATCCTCACAAATTTACACATGAATAATATTCGTAGTATTAAAAATATTATTTTTGATTTAAAAAGCTTTAACAAAATATAACAGTTTTTCTTATTTATTAAAAGCATACTAATAATTAATAAACTTAACCACGTTATAGATAATATTTAGAAAATCAGCTTCACGCTGTATCCCGCACACAGCAAGGTAGGCAGAGGAAACTTAGTGTTAAGACACTCCGTTCCCCACTTTCCGCTGAGATCTGGAGGCATTGCGTGTTGAGTGGTGGAACCAGAGCGAAGAAATGAAAATACAAAAGTAAATAAAAATTTCACTTCCTCGAGTGGGGATTTAACAATCACACCTGTCTCTGTAGATAATATTTAAAATGTATTAATGGATATATTTCATTAAACATATTAATATTCATATCAAAGAGGCATCCCTTTTGGGAGGTATCCAAGTATTTCAGAACAATCTTAGCATAAGTTGAGGACGTGAGTTATTAATTATAAGGATCATGTAGTTACATTATAGGGCATTATCGTTAACTTACTTGTGAAGGGCGAGTCGAAATAGCTAAAGTTTTATCGTAATCCCGCATCCATAGGGATTGGGCGTGTACATATGTTCGTTGTACACCAAAACCCTATGAGATGATAAGAGTAGAATTACATGAGCGAAATAAATAATATTAATATAAATCAAATAAAAAATCAGCTTCACGCTGTATCCCGCACACAGCAGGGTAGGCAGAGGGAACCTAGTGTTAAGACACTCTGTTTCCCACTTTCTGCCGAATTCTGGGGGCATTGCGAGTTAAGTGGCAGAACTCAACGCCGCGCTTAACCTCGATACCAGAGCGATGAAATGGAAATATAAATTTAAGTAAATATTTCATCTCCTCGAATGGGGATCGAACCCACAATCAGTCGACGTTTGACAGTCACACTTTGTGCCACTGCGCCGCGAAATAATTAATATTAGTGTAAAAATGTGAAATAAAATACTTTTTGTGATTTAAATGAATAAATTAATATTTTAAATTTTATAATAAACTTTTCTTTACTTTAAATATAAATAAAAATGTATTCGTATTTTACTTGTATATGGTAAACGTTATTTTTTTTTAAATAAAGACGAAAAAGGTAGCGATAAAAAGTTTAAGGTAAGTCTAGTTGAATGCTATACCTGTGAATTCAAATCAGGTATTGTAAGTCACTGAGCCATATTTCTAATTGACTTAGATAAAGTTGTTGAGAAAAGTTATTTTTGAAGTAATTGGAAAGTGTTATTTATAAATCTGGAACCGGAATTAAGCAATTCAAATCACATTATAATTGAGTTGAAAAGTTATTTGACTGAACTTATAATTGTTTCCTTATATTAAGAACTAATCTTGCAAATTTGTAATATTTATATATAATATTTTAATAATGTTTACGTATTTCTGGCATCTCACAACGTAGGCATAGAAAATTCATTAACAGAGTGAAGTTGTTCTCTACTTTGGGGTAATTTTTAGGGTTCCATACCTCAAAACGGAAAAAATGGAACCCTATCGGATCACTTTGTTATCCGTCTGTCCGTCTGTAAATACCATTTATCTCGAGATTGTGTGGAGATATCAAGTGAAATTAACTGTGCTAGAGCGAATAAATAAAAATATTAATAAACTAGCGGCTCGCCCACGGCTTCGCCCGTTTAAAATACATGATTTTGATTTAATAAGCAGAATTGATTGACAACTCTAATGACTTCTAATGTGATTTTTTATTACTTTAATCTGTAATATTCTAATATGATTTTTTTACGACATTATCGTAACTTCTATAAGATTTTTTGATTGTTTCGAACTAAAAAATATGACCAATGTTGATATTTGATATTTATTATATGTATATATTTTTGTAACATTACGTTCTTTTTACCTATGTTATGTTTTTTAAAGCTCTGTTAAATGTGCTGCTTCTGAAAAAAATTTAATGTACTGCTTCAGAAACAGCCTTAAATGTTAAATTATTGATTTGGGTAAGGATTCATAATATTCTTTGTAAAATAACTGTAATGTTTGCATTTTAACTCCTGTACAGTTTTTAAATTAGTTCTACATATTATTAGCTAAATGTACAATTGGTAAATATATATAATAGTTATTACAGAGTACACGTAGAAAAGATGTTTTTAGGCATTTTTTTATAGATTTATTTCAAATGAACGAACGAACCAAAAAATCTATGTATTTGCTTGATATCTCTTTGAAGATCAAATCGTTCTTCATCTCTGTCTTGAATTAATTACGATTTCAACTTAACTGTTGTGATTTATGAAAGCAATCTCCACTAACAATTCAATTTTGTTTATTTTATTGTCTAAAATAATGTATAATAGTGCTTCAAAAATATATGTTTTAATCAACAGTCATATAATCAAGACGTTTCGAATGTCATTCTTTAGCCAGGAATCTTACCAGTGCGATTGCTATAGAATATTCGTAGGCAAACTAATGCCTTGAGTTCATTCAAATGACGATAACTTTTTTTTAATGAACCGATTTTGATGAACCAAACTTTAGTACTTAAGTTGAGTTAAAACAAAGTAATTGGTGAAATTTTCAAGTAAATCGGTTCAGTACTTTCAGAGAAATGCGGACAAAAATATGTCGACAGACAGACAGACAGACAGTCAAGAAATTCCAAAAAAATCTTTTTGCTTTCTATTATTCTTTTTTAAGTGTCCCTCTATCCATTCAAAAATTGCTAAATGTACAGACAAAATATTTTTACTGTCTTATTATATATAGAGATAGAGATAATCATTCATTCTGTCGAGTTGGGATCGAACCTTAGCTTCTGCGCCACGACAGCAAATAAAAACTTGCATTTCAATTAATAGATATTTAAAAAAGGAATTACAAACTTATAAGTGTAGTTCATTTCATACAAAATGAATGCATACGTCCGCAAATTTAAGTTTGTCAACTTTTATGTACTACCCGTCGGCATACAACCCTGAAATTGTTATTAATTGATATTTGATCGATTTTTTGAGAGAAAATGCAGTTAAAGAAATCGTTACACTAGAAAAATATATATTTATATAATATAATCGTAAAAGTTAAATTATTTATATTAACTTTACTTATAATTATGGTACCACTATTTTAAAATACTTAGAAATATGTTTTAGAAGTTAAAAGTTAGTTCCCAATTTCTTTCATTTCCGAAGACGTGATGAAGTGTTAATTAGGTAGGTATTAAACTTGGAAGCTTTTAATGGAAAAACTCGAAGCTAGATACCGCTGCGTTGATTTAGTTTGAAACTTCGTCACTCTTTAATTATTTGCTATTACGGTTGTCTGCGAGGCTTGAACTTTATTATGAATTTATTAAAATACATTTTTCGTTTGATTGTGATGAGAACTTTTAATAAAGTCGAGGAAATTTTATTATGCGATGTACTTTCTTTAACTGAGGAGTTTAGAGGAGCTTTTTTTCTCATTTTCAGTTGTTCATTTTTAATTTTTTGCGTAGTTTAAGTTTACATTTTTTGTTTCATTTTAAATGTTTTAGTAGCTTTTTTTAATATTAGGCAAAATAGTGTGAAATTGAAACTAAATGTTCAGAATTAGCTTAAAAACGTTTCCCATATTATTATACTTTTTTAACTTATTGTATTTTTGTTAATACTGTACTTTCAATTTCACCAGTCTAGTATTTATTTTGGCATTTTCAAACATCAAAGGAAATATTTCTTGGTCTCTAAATTCAAGTCATTTTATACAAGATGAATTACTATTTTGAAATATACTTTTCTTTTGGTAAATATATAATATTATTAGATTATTTTAAAAAATCACAGCTATCTGTATCCATATCCTAATAAAATATTAAGGTTCTGGTACGAAGGCAAAAAGCGCAGCGTTGAGTTTCGCTACTTAATACACAATAACTTGAAAATTCGGCGGAAAGTGTGGACCACTGTCTTAACACTAGGTTCCCTCTGTTAAAAAAAAAGAATATTAAACCATAACAAACACAATTTACGACTTATATTTTTATTATACGAAGAAAATATATGTAAGGTACGCGAAAATGATGTCTAATTAAAGCAACAACTCATTCTCAAGGGTAAAGTAAAACATTAGATGTTGCAAACTCGTTATCAAACTTTTGTATAATAATGCATTTCAATTATATTTTGGGTACAAAGTTCCCTTAATCGTAATAATGGAACATAAAATACATAAAAAATATATTGTTTTTTTATATATATTTATATCATTAAAAACGCATATGATGGGATTTATTTCAGGACTTTTAGGATAAAACCTAAAACATTAATAAATTATCGTAATAGGTATATATAAGATAATAATTATTTACGATTATAAATTTTAAAAAAGAACATTTCAAACCTTCTCATTGAATCAAATTTCATAGTATGAGCTTCTTTAAAATCGATGAAGCACTCTAGCCAATTATACTATAAAACGATCTCGTGTTATATAAGAATTTTTATACTTCCAACATTACAAAAATATTTCTAGCATCTCTGTCAATGGTTTCTAGTTAGTAAAGATTTTTTTTTTGACCACGGAGGTTGCTTGGTTTAGATTTTATTAATTTAGATTTATTTTTAAACAAAAAAATAAAAAAAGTGGTACTCATGCATACTTAAACACAAAGTCAAAGAAATGAGATATTAAGATATTTTTATGGTTTAAGCCCATAACTATAAACCTGAAAGCTCTATATCTTAAGGGTTCAAGCCAGATCACCTAAAAGTGCCATAATTTGCAGGTCTATTGCCATAAAAAGAAGGATCGACGTCGTTTCATATCCTTAGTTTCGCTATGGTGAACGACAATTTTCTGTTATACGGTAGAATATAAAATTCTTTATCATACTTTCCATCGTAATATTGCTTGCTTTTATTTGAATCTTATATATAAGATGTAAGGTGCCAAAATATTTTTTTTTGTAGGAGTCTATAATTATACTAAAGGTATTTATAATTCTAAGTTAGTAAAAAACTAATAGTTAGTAATAATAGGAGTGGGTGCAGAGAACCTAATGATGTACTATTATATTCTCCATTTTTTACAACTTTTAGGAGAGGAAAATATAAAAAAAAAATTTGTAAATCAAATAAAATAAATCAGCTTCGCGCTGTATCCCACACACTGCAGGGTAGGCAGAGGGAACCTAATGTTAAGACACTCCGTTAACCCCCCTTTCTGCCGTATTCTGGAGGCATTGCGTGTTGAGTGGCAGAACTCAACGCCGCGCTTAACCTCGACACCAGAGCGAAGAAATGGAAATATAAATTAAAGTAAATATTTCATCTCCTCGAGTGTGGATCGAACCCACAACCAGTCGGTTTTACAGTTACACTTTGTGTGCCACGACTGGCCTAACTGGAAAATATTTGTAACGTTTTCTAAATTAAGATTATATTAAAAATCCAAAGGAATGATAATATATATAAATATTAAAAATATTCGAAGAAAAATTATGAAAGTACCAAATAGATAAAGGAACTTAGGAACAAATAATATAATTTATCAAAGAAGAATACACGTCCCACAATCAGAACAAAGTTTAAGTAAGCTACCTCGTAAAATATCCGCATTTTCAACATAGCCACATAGAAATATTTTGTGCAATTTTGTACACGTAAAGCAGTAGAAAATATTATAATTTTAAAGTTGAATTACAAAAATATCCACCTTTTGGCCTTGACAATCCAGCGTTACTACACGAAACGAATTGGTAAATATTAGCTGACGCTATTGTAGCTTCATTGTAGTGCAGTGGTGAAGGATTATTATAATTATGTATGTTGTGAATATATTATGGGTTCGATCTCAGCTCGGGGAATTCCATTTCCCCACTAAGGTAAAGTGCAGCGTTGAGCTCCACTCCTTAACAGGCAATATTTAGAATTCCGAATTCACGAAGTGGTGAAAGGCGCAGTTAAGTTGTGCCTGTCTACAGTTTTGCAAACTTGTTAAAACACAATGGTCGCAGGTTTCAATCCCACTAAGGTGTAAACTTATATGCATAATCTAAGTTTTTCTCCTACCAGGTAAAAAGGAATAAAACAATATTTTCGTTTTGCTTAGTTAAGAATTAATTTCTTAATTAAAAGCATAAAATAAATAAAAGATACATGAATTGTTGAATTGATATGAATTTACGTCAATAAAAAATATATTATAGTAATTATAACATTGTACAATGCATACCTAAAGATATTTTTTACGTTTTCTACTAAAAATGTAATAATATTTAGATACAAACCTTTTATAACTCACTAAAACAATAAAAAAATAAGCTTTACAAAACGACGCTGTAAAATTCAAATGTACTGGAATGTTAATTGATGTTCTTTAACTGCAAGCGGGATGAATTAAAAAATCTAAATGTGGTTGGCGCAGGACGATAAAGAATTAATAGTAGCGTCTCACCAAAGGTTAAAAATTACAACTTTATCTTAAATTAACATAAAACTTAGTTTAGTTAATTATTTTAAACCAAAGTAGACATTTTAATTGAAAAATAAATTTGTATTACAAATAAATTTCGAATATTATTTCTACTAGGCAAGTGGTCGCGCAGGGGGTAGAGTCACACACTCTAAGCACGACAGGTTATGACTTTCGTTCCGCTTGAAAAAATGAAATATTTAATATTTATATATTCCCGCTCTGGGAACGAGGTAAAGCATGGCGTTGAGTTCCGCCATACAACACGCGATCCCTCCAAAATTCAGCAGAAATTGGGAACGAGGGAATGAAGAGTCTTAACACTACGCTCTCAGGTCCCCTCTGTCTACCTTGCTGATTGTGCGTGTATCCCATATCGCGTGAAATAAAAAAATAAAAAAGTTTTCATACAAATAAATTTCAAATATTATCTCTATTCACAGGCAATAGTACGGATAATCGGCTTACATTTATTGTGATATGTAAATACAGGAGTATTATCCCTTTGTGAAAATCATTTCACTCGAACATTAGTTATATAAAAGTGATACAAAATTTTCTTTTTGTACTACTGATTTTTTTTACACATGGCACTATATAGCGCAGGTGATTTTTAATTTTATATTTTTTTTAATGAATTCATAGTGATGGTTTGATAACCACTCAAAGAAGTATTTAAACATAATATTTATAAGTTGATATGAGTTACAAAATTATATTTATACAAATGACACTCGCTTCGTTCGGCTTAATGTAACCTTGAGTTCTTTCACACATTATTATACGGAATATCTAAATATTACAAGTGGATTTCTAATAAGTTTTTATTAGATTTCTCTGTCTAGTTCCACCATTTTTATGTGTAAATGTCATATAAGGAATATTGGGAATAAAATAAATTTCAATGATAAATCAAAATTTATAAGAATCATCAACAGTAGGTTTAGTTAAGGCCAGTCGTGGCGCGTGACTGTAAACGTAGCAGGTTGTGGGTTCGATTCCCACTTGAAGGAAATATTTATTATCTGGTAACGAGGCAAAGCGCAGCGCTGAGTTCAGATTGCTAGCAATAACTCAAGAATTCAGCGGAAAATGCCGAGGTCGTAAAAGAATAATGTCATTATTTATATAAAATTTACTGATACAAATAAAGTAATTTAACATTAAAATTAAAATATCTTTTCGAATAAATCAGATACATATCTAGCAATAAATAAGAGTCCGCCTTTGTTTATCAGCTAAAGCCTACTCCGGACCATCCCTTTGTAAATAATTCAGAACTGACCGCTTATTATGTTATCGTAAAAATAAATAACATTTTTGTATAATATAGTGAATTATTTCTGTGTTGTTTCGTCTATAAAGAAAGCACAGTTGGCTAAGGATTTGAATGTAAACACTACGGCTGTAGGTTCGATTCCCGCTTTGTTCAGACAAAGCCGTAATATTGAATAGGCCATTTAACACGCAATGTCGCGTATTTTAGCGGAAAGCAGAGAACTTTCTGCTTACCTCGCACTCGGTTCTCCGTTATATACGCATGAGAAAATTTAAAAACTGCAACAAGCTGTATCAAATCCAATAATCACGTTTATTCCTGAAATATTCTGCATGATACTTACCATATATTAAGGTTACGAGGTCGAAATATAATTACTATAAGACTATAGGAATTTTATTTCGACGTCGTAATCTGAATTATTTAAATACAACTAATACGAACTCAACCCATCATCGATTTTTTTCTATATGATTCACAAATCCACTACCAACTTAAATACTTAAACTATTATTTCTTTTCATCAATAAAAAAATACAATTTTGATTTTAATCAATATTTAGCCTTACCAGTAATGTCACAACCATTCTTTTAATTAAAATGTTAATTAGGTCAAACTGAAATTAATTTTACTCACTCGGATTAACTGCCTGTCCCTCATCCACCACGTGCATTGATAAATGAAGCAAAACCAGCAATATCGCTGATAACTGAAACCAAGATAAATATTATATTAGGATAGTCGATGTTATGATGAATCAATCAAATTATGATTTATTTAATTATATATTTTACTCTATTATTATATTTTCAGCTTCATGTATCCGCTGTATCCGCATGTAGCAGGGTAGGCAGAGGAAACCTAGTGTTAAAACATTCCGTTCCCGACTTTCCACCGAATTTTTCGAGGCGTTGCGTGTTGAGTGGCGGAATTCAACGCGGCGCTTTTGCTTTGGTACCAGAGCGAAGAAATAAAAATATTAATAACTATTAATTATTCATTTCCTCGAATGGAGATTGAACCTACAACCGTTACATAACAGTCACTCGCTTGGATGCGCCACGACGTACAGTGCTATAAAACCAGCGAAATTAATAACAGATAAATTCTTACGCCTGCTTAAAATTACTTTTCCTGAAGAATCATTAGGGAACTTTAAACAAATAAGTCGCATTAGATCCTTAGATGGCCTCTATATGATCAATACCCGAGATGATTTTAAGTTTTATCACTTATCACGGATTTGGTCAGGCGTCTCCTACAGTTAAAGAAATATGAAATGAGTACCAGAGATTGACCCAGCATCCGTTACTCACTAGTCACCATTAATGCACAAAGCTTGGTCGCGCACTCAGAAGACATCTTTACTGATACAATTATCAACTGATCTGAGTATTGGGCAATCACCGAAACTGGCTTTGATCTGAGATCATATTGTAATATCGCTACGAACAGACAAATTGGACCTATATGACGGTGTAGTACTGGCACGAATCCACAGCCAAAAATATATCACAACATCAATAGCTGTAATGTAATAGAGTTAATATTATCTAGTGAACGTAAAGGCCAATGGCCATCTTCAAATTCGTAGTCAGATGTGTATATCACAGGCACAGCGTTAGCAGAAGTTAAACTCTTTATGTTCGTTCGTTGTTAAAATATTTCAAGAACATCGCTAAAATGATAAACGATTACAAGCCTGATATTATTACACCATTTAAGATAGTTGGAGACTTTACTGTACTCACAAAAGTAGTCATTTGTACCGCATATGGTTGAGGGAATCGAACCAACAACCATCAAACATTCATATGCTATTCGGCACTACAATGGCTTAAAAAATATTGTTGGAATCAAAAATGTGTAAACGAATAATTGTAGCTGTAACCTTGTATGAAACAAAAAGTAATTTGAATTGAACACAATACGTACACAAAAGCGCAAAATAAAAAAGTTACAAGCGCTATGTATTATAAAAAGTTATATGCTGCAATAAAAATTTGTAATGCGCAACGAAGTTGAATATATAAGGTATGTTTTTCAAAAATTTTTTAAGCTTCACGCTGTATCCCGCAAGGGAGGCGGAGGGAGATTAGGGTTGAGATATTCCGTTTCCCATTTTACTCCGAATTTTGGAGGCATTACGTGTTGAGTGTTGAAACTCAACGCCCAGTTTTACGTCGTCATCAGAGGAAGAAAATGAGAATACTAAATATTTCATTTACACGACTGGGAATCGAACCCACAACCTTTCACGTTTTTAAGCATGTGCTCACATATAATTTTATAGACATTGCGTGTTAATTGGCCGAACTCAACGCCACACCTTGCGCTGTTACCAGAGCGAGATAATCAAAATATTAATTATTCATATTTCGTTTCCTCAAGTGGAAGTCGAACCCACAACCTACTTAGTTAACAGTCGTTTTGTTGTTCCCGCTAGGACTGGCCTTTGTATTATTTTGTACAATAGCTTTTTTATGCTATAATAAATCGTTAGGAAATTAATAAATCGACCAACATATGACCGATTTTAGACTTCGATCTGACTAAACACGGCGGTTCTCAATTCGAATTCCTCTTATGGAAATGTTAGACAGGCTAAACAAAATGGTTTTCTATCCTAAACATCCCTTACAAAGGGTGGAAAATAAAATGACTGATCACTGCGTCCATAGCAACATCAGATATAAATAAATTATCAAGAAGCAGCCATAAACCAAACGTAATAAAATTTCACATAATCCTTTCAAAGTAGCGACACAATATAATCCAGAGCGAGTGTTTTGATCGGAGTTTTGTTTTCGTATCCATAAAGACTTTAACTTTTGACAACATGACATGTGGATGTCAGTTATGCAAGAGCACCCTCAGCTCGCGTGCTTAGTAAGCGATTTTGTTCTACTTTTAGATGTCTACATTTTCGACTTTCCGATTTATTGTTGAAATTCAATTTTTTTTTAATGTAAGACCATATTTGACACTGTTGTGGCACAGCTGTAGAGTGCCTGACTGTATTTGACGGTAGGGGGTTGAAATTTTACTTCAAGGAGCTACTTACTGTATAGCTAGTTTTACTGAATTTTGCCAGATTATTTCGCTTCCAGAACGCCTTGCTACCATATCGAATCAACGAAAATATTAATAAACAATAATTTATTCCCCCGAGTGGGAATCGAACCTACAATCGTTGCGTTTACAGTCAGAACATTATGCCACCGGATTTTCATTCTTTCACTATAGTAACGAGGAAAATCACGACGTTGAGTTCCGCCACTTTTATTTTATGTACATTAAAATCCTAAAATATAAATAGTATTTTTAATATATAACATACATATTTTAATGTCACAACGGCCTCTCATCAAATCAAATAAATCAGCTTCACGCTGTATCCCGCACACAGCAAGGTAGGCCTAGTGTTAAGACACTCCGTTCCTCAATTTCTGCCGAATTCTGGAGACATTCCGTCTTGAGTGGCAGAACTCAACGCCGCGCTTAACCTCGACACCAGAGCGAAGAAATGGAAATATAAATAATTTTCCTTAAATTAATTTTCCTCTAATTAATTTTCTTTAAAACTAATCATGTTATAGCAGTATCAAAAATACTTATATTTCTAGCGTTAAATTTTTATTTAAAATGCATATCGCGTTCAACGTTGGCCAATAAGAGAAACCAACATATTTTGAAAGAAATTCTTAGACGTCGTACCTGGCAAGCCACAACTTAAGCAATATAGTTAAACTTAAATATATATAAGTCCTTGTTTATTAAGAAATGCATCTGCACTATTCCAGTAAGATATATATATATATATATATATATATATATATATATATATATATATATATATATATATATATATATATATATATATATATAT
>JAATLQ010037909.1:0-24644 GCA_013421005.1 Heliconius erato x Heliconius himera | reverse complement strand
GCGCGTCAGATGAAACTCTCATAAAGTGAACTCCATTCGAGAAAATACAATTATTATTTTGATTTCTTCACTTTTGTAGGAAGGCAAAGCGCGGCCTTAAGTTCCGCTGCTTAACACGCAATGCCTCCACAATTCGGCGGACAGTACGGTGCTTAAGTATCCGCTTGTGAACGGAATATCTTAACACTATTTTCCCATGGTTCCTACGTGCGGCATACAGCAAGAAGCATTATATTCATAATCTTGAAGGCTCGATTTTTGTAAACTTATGTTTGAAATAGATTATAGAAAAGTAAAAAATATTTAATAGTAATTTAAGTAATTAAAAATCAGCTTCACGCTGTATCAAACACACAGCAGGGTAGGCAGAGGGGACATAGTGTTAAGACACTCCGTTCCCCACTTTCTGTCGAATTCTGCAGGCATTGCGTGTTGAGTGGCAGAACTCAACGCCGCGTTTAACCTCGACACCTGAGCGAAGAAATGGAAATATAAATTTAAGTAAATATTTCATCTCTTCGAGTGGGGATCGAACCCACAACCAGTCGGTTTTACAGTCACACTTCGTGCCGCTGCGCCACGACTGGCCGATTTAAGTAATTGATTAAAAATTATCTATTGTTAATAAGTAAATTTTTGTGCTTATAAAAAACATTTTAAAGGAAATAATTTGGGCGTAAAGCTGAGAACAGAGTGACTTAGCTCTAGAGGTAGGTAGTCTCTCCCCGCCTACCCTGCTAAATGGAGGACACAGCGAAGGTGGAAAAAAAAAGTAAAAACCTATACTAGCTTAGACCTATTTTTATAGCAAAAGCGTTCTAAAAATATTATGAATCTTGTAAAAATGTATAATGTACTAAAATGTTTTTGTGAATGTGCATTCTTAAAGAATTTTCACGTTTTGTTTCTTTCGCGTTCATTTCTTTTTATATAACCGAAGAAAGTGCATACGGCTACATTTTTAGAATCGTCTGACAAAACTTCTCGTAAATACACTTTGTAAATAATATTAACTTTTATAATATGTTTTATGTTTTTTTTTATTTAATTTTTCTTTTATCTTTAAATATTGAAAGAGCGGTTTGACTTCTATTTTAACGCACCACTTGTACTTTACTGAGTATTGTTCTTGATTGAGATCAAGAAAATAGCAAGCCTCTTAACTAATAACAGAGTTCAACGCTGCATTTTTTCATAAATATATAAATTAAAAAAAACTTTGTAAATCAAAAATAGTCTTAATATAAAAATGTCAGCGAAGCACGGCGTTCACTTCCACCACTTAACGCACAATGCTTCGGAGTTCGGCAGAAAGTAGTGGTTCCCTCTGCCTACCCTGCTATGTGCAAGATAAGCATAAAAATTAAAAAAAGCCAATTAGCTTATATTTTCCACATACACGTTAAAAACTCAAAATATACAATTTAAAATATACATTTCTAATGTCATATATATTCAAAACAGTTTAGCAACGAATACGACCTAACTTCGTGCACATAAAGATTAGCAACGGAATAAATTACAGGTCAAGAGCGATGGAAGTTCAGAGAGCATTAAATGTAACGGAACGGGATACATTTTATCTCGGTCGTTCCCCCTCCCACCGTAGTTTTAAGTAAACAACCGAGATCTGTGGCGGAGTGCAGTTGGTACAGTTTGAGGTAAAATTTACTTCGTAGTTGCTTTAGTGAGGATTTTTATTATTATTTCTTATGTTGTGGGAAGTAGACGAGAATATATTATGTATATAACTTTTGTAATAAACGACTTGTTAGATGGATATTTTGTTATATACAGTTTAATGTAATTAAATCAGCTTCACGCTGTATCCCGCACAATGCAGGGTAGGCAGAGGGAACCCAGTAAGACACTCCGTTCCCCACTTTCTGCCGAATTCCGGAGGCATTGCGTGTTGAGTGGCAGAGCTCAACGCCGCGCTTGTCCTCGACACCAGAGCGAAGAAATGGAAATATAAATTTAAGTAAATATTTCATCTCTTCGAGTGGGGATCGAACCCACAACCAGTCGGTTTTACAGTCACACTTTGTGCCGCTGCGCCACGACCGGCCTCTTTTTTATTTATTTTTAATTAATTTTAATTAGCTTCACGCTGTATCCCGCACACAGCAGGGTAGGCAGAGGGAACCTAGTGTTAAGACACTCCGTTCCCCACTTTCTGCCGGATTCTGGAGGCATTGCGTGTTGAGTGGCAGAACTCAACGCCGCGCTTAACCTCGACACCAGAGCGAAGAAATGGAAATATAAATTTAAGTAAATATTTCATCTCCTCGAGTGGGGATCGAACCCACAACCAGTAGTCGGTTTTACAGTCACACCTCGTGCCGCTGCGCCACGACCGGCCTCTTTTATTTATTTATTTAATGTAATTAATTGTTTTTGGGGGACGTTTATGATATTGTTGTATAAGATTGTTTTAAGGATTAAGCATTCTATATTTTTACATATTTATTTAATGTTCTATTATTTAAATTAAGATTACATAACTTATCAATAAAAATACTAAAAAGCGTTTATATTATCAAATTATTTTTCGAATTTTCAGCGTTAATAAACAATTTACTCTATTCTTTTCAGTTTTCTCATTTGGCCTTGTCTTTTCTTGAATTATAGAATATATCTGATATTTTTATTATATCAAAATGTGGATTTTAGATAGATAGATAACTCTGGAGCTATCTATATTAATTGGCCGGAGAAATCGATAGTCAAGTCAGAGGTATCTATTTATAAGGGTATCGCCACCGATATCGAATACTATCGCCATTTGCGAATCGGCAACCTCACTATTTTCATAAATTGACAGCTAAAGAACTCGTCTATTTATTAAAGCCGATTTCAAAGCCTTATAAAAGACGTCTTGAAAGCGAAAAGTTCTTGATTCGTTGGTTTTTTTTAAATTTCTCTGTTCAGCTCACTTTGGATATTAGGTTTTTTTGTGATTTTTTTCAGTTATATTATATTATAAAAATATAATAGAAAATTAAAATGCGCAAAATATAATGGATAGAATAAAATACATGGGGCGTTAAGTTGAGTTACGCCACTCGACACGCAATACCTCCAGAATATGGTGAAAAATGGGGAACGGAGTGTCTTAACACTAGGTTCCCAAGTTCCCTCTGCCTACTGTGATATGTCCACATGGGATACAGAGGCAGCTAAAAATAAGGAAAACACATAAAGTACAAACACATAACAAATTAGTATCAAGGTAAAGTTCTGTGATATCGTAATGTAATGAAATCATAATCATAATAAATGAAATTTCTTTTTGTAAATTTATTTACAGTTGTTTCCTAATAAGCAATGTCTACATTTTTTTTTGGTTTCTCGCTTAGCAGGGTAGGCGTTTCTGTTTCCCACATTCCGCTGAATTCTTGAGACATTGCGAGTTGAATCATGAATGGCGGAACTCAATGCCGCTCTTTGCCTGGTTACCAGAGCAAGGAAAAAACTATGAAATATTTCATTACTCCGAATGATAAACGAACCCACAACCGTCGCGGTTACGTTCGCTTAGGTCACTGCGCCACGACTCTGTCTAATTTAAATCGTTTGATTATAAATTGTGAATTTTAAATATTATACAAGTATTGAATTAATATCTTTAAATTCTTTAATAATTTATCATGCATAATCTAATTTTTAATATAAAAGCGAAGTTTTCAAATTCCGTTACACGAAATCGACGTCCCAAAATAATGAATCCACAATGATCTTTCACTTTTTATGGAATCCTCAAATATATTTTTAAAAAGGCCAAAGCGCAAACCGTATGAATATAATATATTTTTTTAGCTTAACGCTGTAGTTGCAGGAGCATATATTTAGAAAAGTAGGCAAAGGGAACCTAGTCTTAAATACACTGACACTTCGTTCCCAATTTTCACCCAATTTTCGAAATACTCAAATTCAAACAGAAAACGTTTAACGCGTTCAATGACAGTTTGTCATGTTACCAGACAGAGAAAATAAAAAAAAAGTATTAGCCCATGTGGAAATTGAACTCAAAACTGTTGTGAATACAGTCTGGCGCTATGCCGCTAGCTTCATATACTATTATATTGTGTATATTTATATTAATAAATAAATCTAAAGATATTTTTGAATCATATATTACTATTGAGGCTAGTCGTGGCGCAGCGGCAGGAAGTGTGACTGTAAAATCGACTGCTTGTGGGTTCGATCCCCACTCGAGGAGATGAAGTATTTACTTAAATTTATATTTCCATTTCTTCGCTCTGGTGTCGAAGCAAATCGCGGCGTTGAGTTCTGACACTCAACACGCAATGCCTCCAGAATTCGGCAGAAAGTAGGGAACGGAGTGTCTTAACACTAGGTTCCCTCTGCCTACCCTGCTGTGTGCGAGATACAGCGTGAAGCTGTATATATTAATATTAAAAATCAAACCGTATTATATGTAATTTGTTAGGAAAAAATGACTAAGGCTTATCACGCACGAACGAAAATGATCCCGGAGGACTAAATGTGGTGATATTGCTACCTTTATAATACGCTTAAGCTCTCACCAATCTCCCATAAGAAAGGCACATCATCGGAGTTACAAGATGTCAGAATTCATTGCGTAGAGCCAATATGATAGATATTAAATCAAACGATTACAGGAATTGGAATGAGGCGTCGAGGCGCAGTGGCACAAGCGTGTGTCTATAACGCGATGTTTGTGGGTTCGATTCCCGTCCCTTCCAGGGCAATGAATTATTATTTATTGATATTTTCATTTCTTCTCTCTGGTACCAAGGCAAAAGCGTGGCGTTGAGTGCGGACACTCAACATACAATGCCTCGAAAATTCAGTGAAAAGGAGGAGCAGAGTGTTAAGACAACACTATGTTGCCTCTGTCTACGTTGCTATATGCGGGATATAGCGGTGAAATAAATATTCAAAAATTTCCATAGAATTTCTATATTTGAAATAACTTTATGAATACTAGGTAAAGGTGTTTTGCAATGAAATTATTAGTAGAAATATAAACGAGGCCGGTCGTGGCGCAGCGGCACGAGGTGTGACTGCAAAACCGACTGGTTGTGGGTTCGATCCCCACTCAAGGAGATGAAATATTTACTTAAATTTATATTTCCATTTCTTCGCTCTGGTGTCGAGGTTAAGCGCGGCGTTGAGTTCTGCCACTCAACACGCAATGCCTCTAGAATTCGGCAGAAAGCGGGGAACGGAGCGTCTTAACACTAGGTCCCCTCTGACTATCCTGCTGTGTGCGGGATACAGCGTGAAGCTATTTTTTTTATTTTAAGTATAAACGATTTTTAATATTCACAATAATTTAAAACATACATATATACAGTATTGTAAGCCCGACGATTGTGGGTTCCATTCCCAATTATATTTATATTAAAATTTTGCACTTCTTGTCTCTGGTAAGACATAAAACAGTGTTTAATTTCGCTCAGCACACAATATTTTGGATTTGAATGGAAAACAGACAATAAAGTGCCTTGACGTCATTTCTTTTGTTCCTCCTGTGTTATAAAACGGAAAGTTCAAAATCAGAATACAAACTTGCATCTAGATGTCCCAAATAAAAAACACCTAACGTGTCACTACTTAACATTTATTAATAAAATATTTTGTCATTTCACCCAAAATTTCAATTTTAATCGGGGGTCGTTACAATGGCCTCTTTTTTTATATAATTTTAAGTATTTTGTTTTCTAGTTTACAACTAAGAATCTTTTAGTAATAAGTCATTTTGTACTCAATTTTCCCCTCATATCGAAATTGGATCATTTTTTTGTTAATAATTTATAAAGTTCATATTACATTTATTCTTATTTGCATTTTTTATAGATTTATTAAAAACAGTATCTTGTAACTATGTATAAACAACCAATATTTTAACTAAAAAAATTTCGCTTTAATTTAAAAAGACATACTATGAAGACACTGTAGAATTAGTTGAGATTTCATTATATAGAAATTGTAGCACGTATACTGTCGTTAGTGTCATTAACCATTTTAATAAGGCCATACTGAACCATTTAGATCCATACTAGGGTTGCAACTCCCAACTACTCCGAGCTTCACACTCTGCAACTCCACGTGTACAGAGAATCCATACTATAAATATTAGTATTTATTACCAGTGATTTCTTCAAAGTTAACAAAATCTTAAATTACGAAATTTGAAAAATAATTTAATTTATTAGTATTTATTATCAGTGATTTCTTCAAAGTTAACAAAATCTTAAATTACGAAATATGAAAAATAATTAAGATTTCAACAACTTATAGAAAAGTCGAAACTAATAGGAGGTTAAGATAATAAATTAGTAGAAGAGCTTCTACAAATACATTAACCCCAATTTTTAAGAAGTTGAACATTTCTTATAGGTTATTCGTATCAAGTAATTATAAAAAAGAATAATCGAAATCTTGGGATATTATACACATACTTAATGCAAATTTAAGACTTATGTGATTTTCTCATAGATAACATTGTAAGAAATGGACCAAATTAAAATGGGAATACAAGCACTTCCTTTCATATAAATAAAGAATCATTAAAATCGGTTCACCTAGTCGAAAGTTTTCAGGCAACAAATATAAAAAAAATCCACCTCCTTTTCTTACAGAAGTCGTTTAACAAAGTAGGTATCTATTTTGATCTCAAAATGTAAAAGAAAACATATATTTAAAAAAACTATATATAATACTGGAAGTATTGTTAATTTATAAAAAAAACAAGAGAATATAATATAATAATAGAGAGGTCGGTCGTGGCGCAGCGGCACGAGGTGTGACTGCAAAACCGATTGGTTGTGGGTTCGATCCCCACTCGAGGAGATGAAATATTTACTTAAATTTATATTTCCATTTCTTCGCTCTGGTGTCGAGGTTAAGCGCGGCGTTGAGTTCTGCCACTCAACACGCAATGCCTCCAGAATTCGGCAGAAAGTGGGGAACGGAGTGTCTTAACACTAGGTTCCCTCTGCCTACCCAGCTGTGTGCGGGATACAGCGTGAAGCTAATTTAATTTAATTTTATAATTAATAAAAAATACAATTTATTTCTCTTCTGTGCTTAAAATATAAAAAAAATATTTAAGGTAACAAATTATTACAGAACGATGTTAATTATTAACTCTTCAACTATTTCTTGTTGAATTATTAAGCACCTCGTGGTCCCAAGTTAAGTACTCTGTCGCATTCAAAGACGTCAGCAAATACTTTAATAGTATTACGTTTGTGCATTTCGTATTGAGTGCATTTGCTTTTGCGCATTTTAAATTGTAGTTCACAAATAGTTTTTTTATGTTTACATATTGCCGCTTGCGGCGGAACCTAACGCCGTGTGTTATATATAAATAGACAAAAAATGTATATGATATTACATTTTCAGGAATTAGATTTCATATGATAGTGACGAATATTTCAGGTTCAAAATTGAAACGCTGTAAAATATAGATATTATGACATCTCAGATTTTTTTCAGCTAAAAAATACATGTATTTTATGTAGAGGGAGCCTAGTGTTAATACACTCCGCGATCCTATTTCCGTCGAATTCTCGATACATTGCAAGTTGGTAACGTGGTAAGAAATGAAAACATTAAATATTTAATTCCCTGTAGTAGGAATCAAACCCACAACCTGTCGCGCTTACAATCATACACTTGTGCCCTTGCCCCAAGACTGGCCTCATATCCCGCACACGGCATGGTATTCTGAAGGGAGTTCTGGAGGCATTGCGTGTTGATTGGCGAAACTCAACGCCGAGCTTCGTCTCGACACCAGAGCGAAGAAATGAAAATATAAATGTAAATAAATATTTCATTTCCTCGAGAGGAGATCGAACCCAAAACCTGTCGCGCTTATAATCATACACTTGTGCCCATGTACCAATACTGACGTCATTCCATCAATTATTTTAATAATTAATAAAAAAATTGTCTTAAATAATATTTAGTAGAAATATCTTTTCAGACAAATAAACAAAAAACAAACAAATAACGAGACGAAGTTTTAAATGAATATACTGTAACTGTATCAAGAATAACTATAAAAGAAACGGAAGATATAAAAGCCCTTCCCATTGTTCTTTTAATGTGAAGATGCATTAACTTGTGATAGTCGACGCTCTTTTGTCTGTAGACATTTTGTCATCGGCCTTTGTTGAGGAACTAATGTATCTTTTGAGTTGAGATGGATTGATTGCTTTATTATAACATCATATTTTATATTGTATAGAGATTCGAAATGTATTGGTTATATTAATTATGGATGTATAGGCTGTTGATATTATTTTGATATTTTGTTGAGTATATATAAAATCAGCTTCACGCTGTATCCCGCACACAGCAGGGTAGGCAGAGGGAACCTAGTGTTAAGACACTCCGTTCCCCATTTTCTGCCGGATTCTAGAGGCATTGTGTGTTAAGTGGCGGAACTCAACGCCGCGCTTTACTTCGATACCAGAGCGAAGAAATGGAAATATATATTTAAGTAAATATTTCATCTCCTCGAGTGGGGATCGAACCCACAACCAGTCGGTTTTACAGTCACACTTTGTGCCACTGCGCCACGACTGATCTCATATGTACATACCTTTGTGGCCCGGTGGCACAAAGGTGTCACTGGGGTGTTTAGCACAACGCTTATGGGTTCAATTCCACTTGGGAATTAAATATATACATTTTTTATTTCCTTACTCTGGTAACGAGGCGAAGCATGAATGCCATTCTACCTCCATATGATTCACATACATATAATAGTATCTTATATTATATTCTTTATTGAGTATATATGTTATTAAAATTAATAGTACTCCTATTCACATTATCGTAATATTTTTTATAAAAGATAAAAAAATTGATTTCATTTATTTAATGTATTTTATTTTTATTAAAATACATTAAACAAATAAAATCAAACGTACCAAACGGGCCTTTCTACCTATTAAATTACAACATTTACATTAATTTCGCTACTTACTACGATATTGAATTAGAACCCAAGTCCTTATACTTCAAAAGAGCAAATTGTATTACTACTAAAAACCTTTCAGAGGCATTCAATAAGGTTTTTAATAAATAGAGTTAGGATTGTATAATCACCTTCTTTATTACACGAAATCTCGGGAACACTCAAAAAGATTAATGTTAAAAGGAGGAAGACGTATTACACGGCGAAATGAAAGTGTCGCCATGAAATAACCCTAAGCCCATCTAACAGCTGTATTCGACAATACCTCGCAGTCGTCGTTAAATTTCCGGTTTACAACGCGATAACGTCGCGTTTGCTATGGAAGATTTAAACTTTGGAGCGAGGTTTAGCCAATTTGTATTGAAACGGCAAGAAATGGTAGAACGTGGTAGGATAGTAAAAGGTTTATATATGAATATTTTATTGTACGAAAAGTTAAGTTAAATATTTGTGTTATATTGATTGAAGATTTATAACTGTACGGTAAAAGTGATTTTGTAATATGAGAGGTCAGTCGTGGCGCAGGGGCACAAGCGTATACCTGCAAGCAGTGAAAGGTTGTGGGTTCGATTCTCACTAGAGGAAATTAAATAAGTATTTATGTAATATTTTTATTTTACTCGCTTTGGTGACGAGGCAAAGCGTGGCGTCGAATTTCGCCACTGAACACGCAATACCACAGATGCAGTGTCTTAACAATAGGTTCCCAGGTAACCTCTGCCTACCTTGCTGCATACATACAGAGTAGTGAGAGCGGAATACAGAGAGATAGTAAAAAAAGTATAAGAATATATAAATATAGGAATATACTTGTCTACCTTAATATAATATAGTATCTAAATTTGAATTTGAACTTCTAAAGGAATCAATACCATTAGTAGTAGTTGCGTCAGAACAATCAATTTGGTCCAAATTTTCGCCTATATAAATAATCGCTCGTCACATTGAAACCGTTATTTAATCAACGACCGAATTAAATGAAAACAAACCTAATGCTAAATTTAATTTATATACTTACTTGTTTAACTAATTACTATTTATATAGGGGTTGCGCTCGGATAAATCAACCCTGATATTTGAAATCAAGAAATTTAGGAATTTGAAATAGAAATTTAGGTGGTCAGTCGTGGTGCAGGCGCACCAACGTGTGACTGTAAACGCGATAGGTAGTGTGTTTAATTCCACGACACTCGAGGAAATTAAATAATTAATATTTTTATTTCTTTGCTCTGGTATCGAGGTAATGTGCGACGTTGAGTTCCGCCACCCAACACGCAATGCCTACAGAATTCGGCAAATGCAAATGAAAGTAGGGAGTGGAGTTTCTTAACATTAGACTCCTTCTGCCTACCGGGGTTGGCATAGGGCGGGGGAGTCTAATGTCACCATCGCGCTGTATAATATAAAATTGAAATTAATTCTTGACCTAGAAAAGATTGCTTGATTTCGCCATTGTTAATGTTCACCTCCAATCAACTTTCCTCTTATGTCCATCGATAGATTTAGATAAGCGAGATCAGAAGAGAAATACGGCTAGTTTAGTAAAGCACTTCGTAAGAGCCGTTTTATATCCGAAAGATAGTCCACGTAAATTACTCTCACTAACATCTCGAATCTTTAACCATTTCGTAGGTGGTTTATGGTTTTTTTTAACTAGAAATTGGAACTTTTGTTAAATTTTAGATTATTAAAATATAAAATTATGATCGTGCGACTAGAAATGTGACAGTTGTGGGTACGGTTTCCACTTTTTTCATTTCGTCGCTTCGGTAACAAAACAAAGCGCAGCGTTGAGCTCCTATTAAATATTTCATTTCCTGGAGCGGGAAATGAACCTATAACGACTGGCCTAATATATAATATAAATGGCCTGGCCTAATATATAATAATATTTTTTTTTAGCTTCAGAGGGAATCTAGTGTTAAGACACTTTGTTGCCTACTTTCCGCCGAATTCTGGACGCATTGTGTGTTGAGTGGCGGAACTCAACGATGCCCTTTGCCTCGACACCAGAGCGAGGAAACAAAAATATAAATTTAATTAAATATTTAATTTCCTCGAGTGAGGATCGAACCCACAACCAGTCGCGTTTACAGTCGCTAAGCAATGTGTTTACATATGATTAGCCCTAATCACATATATTGGATGTGATCATAGAACGATATGGTTTATAATTGATTAAATTATCTCCTCTAACATACTTGTCTTAAGCCTCAGGGGGATTTGTCATAAATGTTCCTTATAATATTCTCATATGTCAAATAATTCCTTATGGAATTTGTATGTTTACAATTATGGTAATTTTAGCAAATTGCTTTGTGGTTTGCTACTTATACTCCTGAACACAGTAGGGTAGGCAGAGGGAACCTAATGTTAAGACATTCTGTTCCCCACTTTCTGGCGAATTCTGGAGGCATTGTGTGTTAAGTGACTGAACTCAACGCCGCCCTTTTGCCTCGACACCAGAGCGAAGAAATGAAAATATAAATGTATATAAATATTTTATTTCATCAAGTGGGGATCGAACCCACAACCAGTCGGTTTTACAGTCACACTTTGTGCCCCTGAGCCACGACTGGCCTCGATGCCTAGATTTCACTAATTTGTGTTTCAAAATAATATTTATAGGTCTCCAATTTGGTTGAGCAAATGTTTACCATCTTCCTGATCAACAGAAAAATGGTAAAAACGTATTAACAATATTCTTTCTCTAACTATATCGTTAAAAACGGAAGGCGTCTGCATTTAAAAATCAAAAAGAAATTATCTTATAATTATCTTCATCTTTTGGAGCTGCGCCAATTACAACTAACCAGTTTAAATGCCGTGACGAGATTGCAACTTAAACGAGTACCAGTAGGTCCACGTTGAAATAGCTACGACTTTTTAATTACATATTAAATTTATTTCGTGAATCTCTCTAGGAACGAGCACGAGGTCTTTTAAATAAAATTGACATCAACAGCGAAAGAGGTTTTGTTAAAAAGATTGTTGTGAAATCTTTTTGTGTTCTTTAGTAACGTCCGTAACTAGCTTTCTCGTTTTAATATCTTTTTGTTATAGGATTTTTTTTATTTCATTTCTTTGTTACGCTCTTTGCTTATGTTATTAAAATGAAAAGTATTTTGTGTATTTGGAGAACATTTTTGTTATTTTTAGTACTTTTAGTTATAGTATTATATGTTTGTATGAACGTAAATCAAATATAAGCAAGGAAACGGAAGTATAAATATATAATAGTCCAACTGAAAATAATCGCGCAAAGTTGACAAGCGGTGAGCGCTGAAACTTTTTAAAAATAAATTAATCCCATCTCTCGGTTTTGTGAATATCCGTCGGGTTACAGTTATGAAACAACTCGGAACGAGGTTCACTTTATTCTCTTTTGAAATTTACAATTTCACAATTTTAATTATGAATGGGGATTTTTGTAATACCTAACGTAGAATAGATATGCGAATGTTTATCACTGGGAAGTTACTTTGACACGTAAAAAACATTTTTTTATATAAAATCTTCTTTGATTGTTATTTTAATGTAGGTATGTATGTGGTGTTGTTGCAATCTTTATATATCATATTTATTAAGAAATGTACTTATTAAGAAAACGTACGTAACTTATTTATGTTGTTAGCTCTCTTTGTAGGGAGATTTTTACAAATTTCCACTTCCAAACGATAATTACTAAGAATTATTGTTTAGCAAGAGAGAATACTATTTTTTAAATATTTTTTAACAGCTTTATAGTGTTATATTACATTTCGGAAAGAAAAATACTTATGAAGAAAACGTATAGGCATTGACAGACATGAACGTAGTGGGATTTAAACCCACGACTCTTTGGAAACCGTCCAAGCGCTCTGACCAACTAAGCCATACTTTTCATCGAGCTTTGTGGAAATTCTTATAAGCCTGTTACAACTTATTTATGTTGTTAGTATCTCTGTAGGGAGATTTTTACAAATTTCCGCTACCCAAAGATAATTACTAACAATTATCGTTTGGCTAGAGAGAATACTATTTTTTTAAATATTTTTTAACATTTTTAAAGTGTTATTCCACACTTAGGAAAGAAAAATACTTATTAAGAAAACGTATAAAAATTTGAACCTGAAAGTGGAATTTGAATTTTCTTTCCTAAGTGTGGAATAACACTTTAAAAATGTTAAAAAAAATAATTTGAATCAAACAAAAGGTGCTTTAATAAGATTCAACAGTCAAATATAAGATTTTTCAATTACTTTTTATTTAAGAAAATTTTTAATTGAATTATAGACATAATTTAAGAAAGAAACTATGCTAGAAAAAAAATAGACGTTGTAAAAATGAGTTATACTATAATAGAGGTTCATAATTCTTAGAAATAATGAAAAATAGAAGAATAACCATACCTGCATTTCACTTCCACTTCGTCTCATAGCGACACGTTATCGCCACCATAATAATCTGAAACAATTACAATAAGTTAAAATATCTTCAAACGATATGTTCAAATAAATAGTTTAATGTTACTTATTTAGTTATGTGAAAAATTTAATTAATTACAAATCATGATCTATGATTTTTCAACGAAAAATTACTTTATTATAATTTATACTTTTTCAATTATTTTTTTACGAGAGATTGTTTATTTTGAATAATTGTAAAAAACATTAAAAAAAATAACATGGTACATTATGACATTATAAGCCATACTTTAAATTTTTATTTTATTTTTAAAAAATCCGCGCCTCCTGTAAACCGACCAGGCGTTTTGACCACTAAGCTACGTTGAAATTTATATACGCTTGTTACAACATATACATTTTCGTATTTCTTTCTCTAAAGTATATTGTAAGTTCTGATTTCGTGCTAAGTTCCATAACTCTATATCCATGCCATACTATGGGGGTTTTGACTACGCTACGAATTTCATACAAAATGAAAATGTAGCAAAATCGATACCTAAATGCTTCTATGTTTTGATTGCGTTGGCTTAGAGATTTGATGTTTACTGTGCTTCTAGGATTCATAGACCATTTTTTTAACCCCCACGAGATCTCGAGATAAATATTCTTGATAGACGGACAGACAGACAACATAGTAATCCAATAAGGGTTCCCTACTTACCTTTTGAGGAACGGAACCCCAAAAAATACTGAAAGTTAATCTATTAATGAATTCGAAAGCAACTCCCCAACCAAATTAATTAAATACACTGTACAAGTGCAAATTTGCTTCATTTTGTTTGAATGTATACAAATTTAATGACATTACTCTGATTACATGATCATATTACTAATGGACCAGCCTTTACTGCGATAAACGCAGATGACACTTTGATCCATATGTAGGAATTATTATTTAAATTGTGGTTCCGATTCATATGAAAAATAAGATTTAGTAGTATGATTGTTATTATAATTAGTTTCACGCTGTATCCCGCACACAGCAGGGTAGGCAGAGGGAGCACTGGGTTAAGACACTCCGTTCACCACTTTTCGCCGAATTTTGGAGGCGTTGTGTGTTGAGTGGTGGTACTCAACGCCGCTCTTTGTATCGACACCAGAGTGAAGAACTAGAAATATAAATTTAAATAAATATTTCATTTCTTCGAGTGGAGATCGAACCCACAACCGTCGTGTTACAGTCACGCTTGTGCCTCTGGGCCACGACGGCCTCGGTGATTTTTTTTATTATTATTATACTACTCTCTTTTAAAGAAAACATACTAATATTTTATTTGGTTTTAAAATATAGTTTTAATGTATAGTATATTGTACAGTAAGTATATGCAACTGAAAAATTCGAATAAACAAACAAAAAACATCTTAAAAAGGGCCTTTAAGATTGATAAATTATAAGATCATTTAAGATTCTGCTTTCTCTGTCTGTTAAAAAAAAT
This sequence comes from Heliconius erato x Heliconius himera, assembly GCA_013421005.1. Classification (NCBI taxonomy): domain Eukaryota; kingdom Metazoa; phylum Arthropoda; class Insecta; order Lepidoptera; family Nymphalidae; genus Heliconius; species Heliconius erato x Heliconius himera. The sequence continues at coordinate 9,780 of JAATLQ010037909.1, read as the reverse complement.
ACTAAATAACAGGTCCATAAATATTACATTTTTCACACAAAAAATATATTTGCAGAGGTTGAACCTAGAACCTATATGTGATATGAAAACCACACTAGTCCCTATCAGCATCACTAATAAAATAAAAATATTTATTTTCAATATAAATTCAATATAAAACTCGATTAATTCCTACAAACTCAAATAAACAATGCACATCGAAAAAATTTATTATAGCCAAAAATATTTATAAAAAGTTATATAGATCCGACCAAATAAATGCTTTCAAATAAAAAAGGCTTGTAAATACTAAGCGCGCGAGTAATCCGCTGGCAATTGAAACACGCAAAACAATTGAAAGCCGTAAATAAAATTGTAAAACTTAATTACAATAAAATTGGTTTCAAAACACTATGCGGTATCAGAATTTATGTGATGCAAAATGGATACTAACTAACATTGGAAGATATGTTGTTAACAAATAGTATATATAGGTCGTCGTGGCGCAGTGGCAACAAGCGTGTGAAATGTTACGGGTGTGGATTCATTTCCATTTGGGAGAATGAATTATTATTTATTAATATTTTATTTTTTTCGCTCTGGTAACAATGGAAAGCGCGGTCTTGAGTTCCGCTACACAACACGCAATATCCCGAAAATCCGGTAGAAAGTGGAGAACGGATTGTCTTAACATTAGGTTCCTCTGCCTACCCTGCTATATGTGAGATATAACGTGAAGAAAATTAGCAATGGCCGTCATAGCGCAGTGGCAGAGTGTGGCACGACGATTATGGCTTTGATTCCTATTCGAGGTGTGAATTATTTCCTTTTCTTTGTTAAGTTCCGCCAACCGACACACAATGTCTCGAATATCTCTAAAATTGGGCGCGGCGTTGAGTTCCGCCACTCAACAAGCAATGCCTCCAGAATTCGGTGGAAAATGGGGAATGGAGTGTCTTAACACTAAGTTCCCTCTGCCTACTCTGCTGTGTGCGGGATACAGCGTAAAGGTGATTTTTCTTTTAAATGAACAAGGATTTTTTTTCAATATGCAATTTTAATCGTCCCAAAACATTTTGAGAGAGAAATTAAGATATATTCTCTAAAAATGAACTTATCAGTATTATTTTTTTTTTCTAATGCACACCCTAAATTACAGGATATAAAGAATTACGGCACTAGAGATGAATTTTGTTCCGTTGTTTTAGACACGTTCAATATTTCACATTCATGGTCGTGTCAGTAGTTCGAGTATTTTCCCGCAGTTTCAGTTCATACAACATGCCTTTCACAACTTTATAGAGTACTGGAATGGAGTTCTGGAAGCTTTAAAGATTGTGGGTTCAAATATTAATTCTTTTTGCCTACTAAAATAGTAATAAAATTAAATATTTTCATTTTGACTTTAGTTAAACAGTTGTATATTTCTTACATTAAAAGACCTTTGTGACATTAAGACAGTTTTGTTCCCCATTTTCCGACGAAGTCTGGAGTAATGGCGTAGTGCTTAATGGCGGAACTCACCGCCGCGCTTTGACTTATTACCAGAGGGAGGGAACAAAAATATAAAATATTTTATTCCCTCGATTGGATATTGAACCTACAACCCGTCGCGTTTACATTCGCACGCTTGTGCCTCTACATTATTTTTATACAAAACTTTTAATTATAAATTAATACAACGATTCCGTACATTGGTTCTAATGATATATTTTTTTGTATTATTCATGTTGTTAGCCCAATCGCTCTTCTACCAAAGTTTGAAAAGCGTCCTTGATATTTGAAATTGTGATGACAAACAGAAATGAGAAAGTAGAAAATACGTATCTGTGCTACATATATCTTATTATAACTTTTTTATTTGTGATATATCAAATATTCAAGTATTTTTATAGTTCAATTTTAATTACAAATATTATTTAGTAATTGTCAATTTTTTACCACTTGATATATATTTAAAGAAGCAGGACTTTCTTTATTATATTAGTCTTTTCTTTTATTAGTTGCGCAATGACGCAACTCCACTCCGCGCTTTGCCTCGACACCAGAGCGAAGAAATGAAAAATATTAATGTATATAAATATTTCATTCCCTAGAGTACAGATAGGCGGCATTGAGTTCTGCCACTCAACACACAATGCCTTCAGAATTTGGCAGAAAGTGGGTAACAGAGACTACGTTCCCTCTGTGTGTGGGATACAGCGTGAAGCTGATTTGAATAGGGATCGAGCCCACATCCAGTCACGTTTACAGGCACACTTTGTGCCGCTGCGCCACGACTGACCTCAATTAAATTAGCCTTATTTTAAATTAAAACTTAAATAATTAATTAAGTATCTAGTTTAAAGTATTTGTATACATATTCATATAATATATGAAAACTAATGACGATTTATGTCTAAAAGTTCACTTTAACATAACTTCCCCAAAAAAGGACACATCCATTATTTTCCCTTCTAAATTTAAATATCTTTTGAAAGTACAATATGCTCATATACTCAAAGAACTAGTCGACTTTAAAATTTGCCTCACTGGCTCTACTGTGCCGCCTGACCCATTTTTCCGCATAATGGCTGTCTAGCAGTCGAACACTAGAAAATAACGCCAGATGCATCGCATCAACATTTCTTCGTGATTTAGCTGTAATTTTCCATGAAGTAATTTTCAATATAGTATTGAAAGATTTAATTGAATATGAATAAACGTAGGTAAGAAAATTATTCAGTTTAGTTAAAGCGGTGTTGAGTTCCGCCACTCAACACGCACTGCCTCCAGAACTCGACGGTAAGTGAGGAACGGAGTGTTTTAAGACTAGGTTCCCTCTGCCTATCCTGCTGTGTGCGGGATGCACTTAAAATATATTTAAAGAAATGATGTTGTTTACATTTCAGCAATTGCATTTAGCATTGTTATATCAAAATAATATCGATTTACTGACTGACCTCAGTCTTCTAGTACTATCGAAAACGTTTACAGAGTAATTGACAAACAAAATACTACAGGCTTTTCGGTTTTTAATTCGTACAAACAATTTTATAAATATAACGTTATTTATTAGTGATGGTAAAAAGAATTAGTGAGAGAGTATATTTTTTTAACTTTCACGCATTTGTTGGGATCTAGCCCCTGCGCCACACCTGGCCTCAATTACTAAATATACACTGTCATATCGGGGGAAACCGCGATTGACCTTCGAAAACACAGTATCAAAGATACTGGAGGAAGGTCACATAAAAAGTATGAGGACCCCCCGGAGGACATGTATGAGGTTGATGACAGTGGACGAGACGAAAGAGGTATGTAGAGACCGTAGCGTTTGGCGCTCCGTTCTCTCTGACTACCCCGCTAGGGATAAAGCATGAAGCTAAGTTAAGTTAAGTTACATACCTATATATTTTTGAATATATATTTAAGACAACAAAACATAAAACATAATTATATTCAAATTAATATATATAAACATAAAATTTTTACCGCATCCACATTTACATTTTAATAAGCCGAACATTTTATAATTAAAGCAAATTGTTTTATGAAGTGATACCTAGGATGTAAAACGCTATTAATATGTTAATTATTCATTTCGAACAAATTAATGGCTTTGTTACTGCTATTCTGTCACAATAATTCATTCATATTTTTCACGATCGTCGCCACTGAAGTACTATTTAGCGATTTTAATTTAAAATTTACTTTAAAAGTATTTTTGTAAGAGATATTTAAATTATGTAATTAATAATGTTAAATAAATTGTTAATATGAACAACGATCCTTGGTGTTTAAAAGTTAATTTAGTTTTAAGGCATTACTTAAAGAAGAGAGTTTTTAAAGTAAAAGGTGAAATTACGATTTCGTAAATATATTTTAAACTCTTATCGGTACAGGTTGTTAATGTAGTTCTGCTCAAAATAAGAAGAATATATATGTTTTTAAATCACGCTGTATCCTGCACATAACAGGGTAGGCAGAGGGAACCTAGTATTAAAACATTGCGGTTTCCATTTTCCGCCGAATTCTGGAGGTATTGCGTGTTGAGTGGCAGCAACGCCGCGCTTTCCCCTCGACACCAGAGCGAATAAACGAATATATAAATGTAATTAAATGAAATATTTATTGAAATTTATATTTCCATTTCTTCGCTCTGGTGTCGAGGTGCAGGTGAAGCTGATTATTATTTAAAATATATATTTCATCTCCTCGAGAGGGGATCGAACCCACAACCAGTTGATATGGCCGCTTATCATATCATTATATATATATATATGTTATTTTATTTTAAGCTCTATTTATACATATATATTAATCGATTATTAAAAGAGTTTAAAATAAAATGTTGCCATTAGCTAAATGCTCAACTCCATTTAGATTTAATCATATACAATGTTGCTGAAAATATTGTGTTATATTATAAACATTTAAATCTAAGTCGTAATTGAAGTAATTTCAGACGTAAACGCTTAAATTTTCCCTTTTAAAATCACCTTACCTTAGCATCCAATTAGTAGGCGGCTAATATAATTTTCTTTCCGCATAAATATTATTAGCTAACCCTCTTTAAAATTAAAATGGACTTCTGGGAAGTATAGTTGTTATTTTTAAGTTGTCATGTTAAATTAAAAATAAAAATATATATCTAATTCAAAGACCTTTTTTTAGTAGATACTTACTACTGATTAAAATCGCATTATTCAGATATTAGACAATTTGAAAATAAAGACTATTTAGATATTGCATATTGTGTTCATAACATCCTATCTCTCTCTGTGCATAGTTTGTACGAAGCAAGGTAGGCAAAGGGAACCTAGAAACCTAGTGTTAGGTCCGTTCTTCATTAAGGCACTTTCATCCCCCACTTTCCGCAGAATTCTTGAAGCATTGCATGTTGAGGAGACTCGAAATTGAAATGAAAAACATTTAATATTAAAACTTTGTTACAACTTCCTAATAGCATTTCCTAAAATACAAAATTCGTTTTTTAAATATTAAAAATAGAAACTTACTAGTATAACACTCACACTAATTAAGTTATGTTTTTTTACTCTATATTATATTCTATGCCTTTTTATTATTTGCATTTGCAGTCATTTCAATACTTAAATTATCCTGAGAATAGAATTAATTCCTTTGTTTATAAAGCTTTTGAGCGTTCCAATTAAGCTCGATAAACTTTTTAAAATACGTTCATACAATTAGAATCTATACAAAACGGTGAACTATAGTTAATGATGTAAATAATAATACTATTTATTATGCCGTATTTTATTAAGACTGTCGTTGCGGCGGCCAGCCTGATTGTGACACAACGGTATAGGGTTCTATTCCCATTTGGAATTTAATATAGAAGGAGATAGCAGAAATTTGTAAAAATCTCTCTACAGAGAAAGTAACAGCATATATAGGTTGTAACAAGAGGATAAGCTTGATGAGAACGTATGGTTTAGTGGTTGAAGCGCCTGGTTGGTTTCCAGGAGACGCGGGTTCGAGATCCGCTACATTCAAATTTTTATACGTTTTTTAAATAAGTATTTATCTTTCCTAAGTGTGGAATAACAATTTAAAAATATTAAAAATATTTAATAAATAACATTCTCTCGTCACAGACGATAATTTGTAAAAATCTCCCTACGGAGTTGCTAACAACATAAATAAGTTGTAACAAGCGTATCAATATTTCGATGTAGCTTGATGAGAACGTACGGCTTAGTGGTCAGAGCGCCCAGTCGGTTTCCAAGAGACGCGGATTCGAGTCCCGCTACGTTTAAATTTTTATACGTTTTCTAAATAAGTATTCTTTATACTAACTTAGCTAAAACGCATGAATTAAGGCCATAAATAATGCAAACATTTCTATATTTCGTTACCACACTAATTAAGTCAACAATATTTAAGTTCAAACTGAATTTCAGAATCGAAAGTATCTTGGACAATCTCTAACAAACTGCATTGTAGCATTACGAGATATAATCAAGTTCGGATTACAAATAAAAAAAATCAGCCTCACGTTTTAATCCGCACACAGCAGGCAGAGAGAACCTAGTATTGACACTCTGTTCCCCACTTTTTACCAAATTTTTCAAGGCTTATTGAGTGGCGAAACTCAACGCCGCGCTTTGCCTCGACACCAGAGCGGAGAAATGAAAATATTATTGAAGAATAATTAATTTCCCCGAGTGGTTTCAAACCCGTAACCCTAGGCCCCTGAGTCACGGCATTGACGGATTACAAATGAAACGATTACAAATGAAAAATAAAAATTAGTTTGAAATTCAGCATCTAATCTAGTCTGTAATTGGTATTGGACTTTCATCGCGTGTACTATACAAGTTAACGGAGCTTAAGCCTTAAAGCATTTTGATGATCTTAATCCATAGCCAAGTCGCAAACAATATTAACACTATATAATCACCTTTATATCGTAATACTATAATTTTGTATAATTATTTTTTATAATGGCCATTTGTAATATTATTAACAAGAAAGTTTAATGTCGCATAATTGCATGTTTGGATATGTTTCTTATATATATAATTATTTGAGGCCGTCGTAGCGCAGGGGACAGTTTCACCGCTCACGCTATGTTTCAAATTAGGTTGAAGCGGAAAAAGAAGTTTCTTGGTTATCTAGGCTTGCCCTGCTATAAAGCTTAAAACTTTTTTAAGTTTTAAGATAGAAAACTGGGAACTTAATGGTAAAATATTCCATTCACATTAAGATATTTCGTCTCTCTATTTCTCGTCGAATTTTGAAGGAATTGCATGACGTGTGGTGGGTTACAAGTCCAAGGAAGAAAAATGATTAAATACTTAATTCCTTCCAGTTTGAAGGCATTGATCACGATGTCTATTTCCGGATAAGCGCTACCTGGTGGGAGGTCACTTGTGTGGTCTTCGATCGCAAAATATCGCATAAATCGAATATCGAATAACGCGTAAATATGGTGTATTTAACTATATGCCGATTTCAGCCCTTACCGTCCTTAAAAGTTCGTAAGTTAGCTGCCGGAGTGGTAGATCGTGTAAGTCCCTTAACATAAGATAACATTGAAAATTGTTTATTATGCGCTGGCACAATCGTTATTCTCCTAATATGTGACCATCTAGGAAAATCCTGTGAAAACAGTTAGAAAACTTAAGTCATTAAATGTAATCTTACGAAAGCACTCCGAATTACCATATAAAACCAATACCAATAAATGTAACACACACATACACATACACACGTACACACTCACGCAAACGTGCACGGGCATGTCTGTCCCTTGAGTGAGACCTTCCCGACACCCAAGGAAGCCCTGGTTGGTTGCGTGATGCAGGATATGACAGTCCATGGTCTTACCACCGACGACGGTAAAGATCGTGCTAAGTGGAGTAGGTTGAGCTGGAAGGTAGACCCTGGCAAACGCCGGGATTAATGCTTGGAGAAGAGAGGGAGAGAGAGATTTAATTGCCCCTAGTGGGAATAGAACCCACAACCTTCGCGTTAACAGTCACGTTTGCTGTTGCACCACGACAGTTATTTTAGTAGCTTAATAAAAATATTCAATTAGTAGTATGTCTAGTAATTTAAAATATGAAAATTTAATCAAAATTGTAATTTTATTTAAGTTGTTTCATGAAATTTAAATAAAAATGTAATAAACAAGTAAAATAATATAAATCTGAAACGTTATACTACATTATCCACCGCTACAGTAAATTAAAATTACCGCTTAAACCACATACCATTTTATAGCTGTTAAGTGACCACAATGAATATATACTAATTTTTAAAATTTATTTTTATAAGCAATTCAAGTACAATAAAGTAAATAAACTTTACATTTTGAGTCTTAGATATTCGTTATAGAAATTATATTTAGAGAATAAGTGATAAAAAGTATGATTTAGACTTCCTTTGTTCTACTTGCACTATTAGATGACATTATTTAGAAAAAAATGAAAATACATACATTAAATATAAATAGTAAACACTAATATCACCATAAAAATAATATAACAGTTATAACATTAAAAAAAACTTTATTTTTAAGTAATATAAAAAAATATTCTCCTAGCAAGTAGTTGGTCTTTGTATTTGCATTTCCACTCTAAAGCTGCACAACTCGTCAGTTGCCGTCTATTCTTTTCAAATGTATTTTTTTTCTTGCTTAGGATAGAGTTAATGAGTAAACGCATGTGGTATCCCACAGCTCGCTAGAAATCACATCAATTGTTAAACACAATGGGAACTAAGGAAGATGTCTGTAAAGTTTTTATTTCTTTGAATTTTTTATTTCTTTAAACACAACTGTTATTTTTTTTATAATAGTAGAGTAAAGTGAAACAGAATTGTATAAACTTATTAAACCTAAAATAACTAAGTAAATCATTATGTTCCATTTATATATAGATAAATATACACGTGTAAGAATAAAAAAAAGACTTATTATATTCTTCGCAGCGTTGAGTTCCGTCGCTCAACATGCAAAATCTCGAATTTGGGCAGAAACTTTGGACACTAGGGTGTATTTGCAATACAATACTATGTGAGGGAAAACATGAAGTTACTTAATTCTATTCTATTTTATTATTTTCATTACTTTACTAATATGACGTTGTTCACATATAGAGATATATTTTTTTGCTTCACGTTGTATCCCGCACACAGCGTAGTGGGCAGAGCAAACCTAAGAACCTAGTGTACACTCCATTCTCATTAAGCCACTTCCGTTCCTACTTTCCGCGGAATTTTGAAAGCCGGGCTTCACCTCGTTACTAAAGCCAAGAAATGAAAATATTAAATATTTCATTTCCTCGAATGGGAAACGAACTTCTGAACCTGTCGTAACAGTCGCACATTTGTGCCCCTGCGCTACGACTGGCCTGAAAAAAAAAACATTCTTACAGAAATTGAGAAATTTCTACATGAATAAATACATACATACATACATACGTACACAATAAAATTTAGAATTCATTCGTCTTGTTTACAACGCACTTAGCATCGAATTTAAATTTGAACAGTACGTTTCAAAATTTTAAATTGCTCGCGGCAATTTCCCCTACCTTAAAATGCTTTCAATTTGCGCTTAAACATTTAACAGGGATGCCATTTTTAATAATGGTCCTCTACAGCCTATCGTTACTGGAAATACAACCTCGTAACGTAAAACAGAAAACATTAATACGTATTTTATTCATTTTTATTTTTATTATAATTTTATTTTTTGCTGTGGTTAAGGTATATGGATATATTTTATTTATTTATATAGTACTAAAATAATAAAAAACATCGATCGATGCCTCCAAACTGGAAGGAATTAAATATTTAATATTTTTATTTCCTTGGACTAAAAGTACGACAGCACTTTATTCAGTTTTTATATCATATCTTTATTTTATAAACTATGTCAGAAATTCCATCTCTAACTAAGTTATAATAAATAATACGTATGTACAAATTTATAAATAATCGACATCTAAAAATATATAGCATAAAACGCTTTATGCTTATCCAAACCATAAATAGAATAGATAAATATTAAAAAAATTAAAATTAAATTAAATTAGCTTCACGCTGTATGCCGCACACAGCAGGGTAGGCAGAGGGAACCTAGTGTTAAGACACTCCGTTCCCCACTTTCTGCCGAATTCTGGAGGCATTGCGTGTTGAGTGGCAGAACTCAACGCCGCGCTTAACCTCGACACCAGAGCGAAGAAATGGAAATATAAATTTAAGTAAATATTTCATCTCCTCGAGTGGGGATCGAACCCACAACCAGTCAGTTTTGCAGTCACACCTCGTGCCGCTGCGCCACGACCG
>JAATLQ010037908.1:0-68813 GCA_013421005.1 Heliconius erato x Heliconius himera | reverse complement strand
GTCGAGGTTAAGCGCGGCGTTGAGTTCTGCCACTCAACACGCAATGCCTCCAGAATTCGGCAGAAAGTGGGGAACGGAGTGTCTTAACACTAGGTTCCCTCTGCCTACCCTGCTGTGTGCGGGATACAGCGTGAAGCTGATTTATTTATTTATTTTATTTTATTATAGTTGTCAATCAATTCTGCTTAAATCAATAATCATGTATTTTAAGCGGGCGAAGCCGTGAGCGGGCCGCTAGTATTTTATATATGTAGAAAACCTTGAACAGTATAAGTACATCTTCTATTTCGCATTCAGTTAGTGTGTAGCAGATGTAGCTTAAAGGATTTAGCTATCTTAGATTAACTTTATCCAAACTTAATAATAAAAGAAAACAAAGTTCTAATAGAAAGATTAAAGATTCCGGTATATGAGGCCAGTCGTGGCGCAGGGGTTCAAGAGTGCGACTGTAAACACAACTGGTTGTGGGTTCGATTATCGCTCGAGGAAATGAAATATTTAAAAATTTTATTGCTTGACTCTGGTAATAAGGCTCTGGTTGAGTTCACACTCAACATGTAATGCCGCCAAAATTCGACGGAAAGTGGAGACCGTAAGTTTTAATGAGGACGAAGTGTCTTAACACTATGAGCCTGGAACCTGGGAACCTAGTGTTAAGACACAGTATGAGTATAATTAATGAACTTAATTAACTGTTATATGATTTGATCGCAAGTTACATGTTCTAAGAAAACGCGAGTAAAATAGATATAATAAAGCGCTATGGTCAATACTCAACACACGAGGTTTCGAAAAGTGGCCAATTTCGACCTCACGTCGCAAAAACGTATTAACCTGACACACCCAACTGCGTCACGGTGTCATCAGCTCAGGTCACGTTAAGGAGACTATTACAATCTTCTAGTACGATCTAGAGTTAATATGCGTGAGTGTCCTGATTTGTGAAAGAGATGCTAAAATGTTGCGTTGACATTCGATTATCTTAATAATAATATTCATTATTTATAATTATAATAATTAAGGCCATCATGGCGAAGTGGCACAAGCGTGTGACTGTCGACTCGACGGTTGTGGGTAAGATTCCCACTCGGGGAATGAAATATTTAATATTGTCATTTATTTGCTCTGGTAACAGAGCAAAAGCCGACCCAACGCCGCTCATTATCTTGTTATTAGACCAAGGGAATGAAATTAATATTTAATTTATAGCACGGCTGGAAATCGAATCCACAGTCGCCACTATTCTACCTTGAAATATATGTATTTAGTATATAAGGATAAATGTTGACAACAAGCTGTCTGTGGGAAACAACTCCCAACAAAAAACCAGTGAGCCTAATAACTCAAAATAGCTCAATCTATCTACTATCAAGATGACTTGAATCCCGACCACGAGGTCGGCAACTAGTTGTGGGTTCGATTCCTATTAGAAAATATATAGGTATATTTTCATTTCCTTGCGTTAAGTTTTGCCATTCAACATGTAATGTCTCCAGAATTCGGCGGAAAATGGGGAACGGAAGTGTCTTAATGTGAACGTTCTACAGAATGTCTTAACTCTAAGTTCCAAGACTCTCTCTGGTACCTTGTTATGTACGAGATACAGCGTGAAGCTAAACAAAAGCAACATAAAAAATCTATTTAATAGAATTTTAAATAAGAAATGACATTTAAAAACAGGTTATTAAATAAAAAATAAGCAAAAACATAAACATTTTAGTTCTCCAGAGTATATAAATAGACATGGTCGAATGGCTGGACCATCCTGAATGAGACGTTATTTCTGTCCGCGTGGGTCGGCCTGATCTTTTCTGGGGTAAGGTCAAATTCGTTAGTCATTTGATACGATGCGGCTTTTAATTTTACTTGCTTGAAGAAAAGTAGGTTAAATTAGGACTAAGCAGAACATTTTAGGGTAAAATTTGTGGTAATAATTAACAAGAGAAATATACGAAAATATTTTTACGTTCGTTACTCTATTTGCTGAGATTTCCGCAACTCAAAGTCGCATTTTATCTTAGAAAAAATACATATCATTTCACCGAGTAAAGGTCGAACTCACAACCATCACGCTTACATCAAACGCTGAACAACCAAACAACTTTTATTTTCATTTCCTCCTCATAGCACGGTAGGTAGCGAAAACCTGGGAACCTAGTAATACCACTGACACCCCATTCCCATTAAGATATCTGTTCCCTATTTTCCGGCGATTTCTCGAGGCAATACGTGTTGAGTGGCGAAACATAACGCCGCACTTTGTCAATATGCCAATGCCAATAACGGCAATATAAACTTTAATTAGTTCATTCCCCCGAGCGGCAATCGAACGTCGTTTACAGAGTGTCACATGCTTGTGCACCGGTCCTGCCTGCGCCACGGTCTATTCTTAATTTTTGTAAAGTTTATTTTGAATGCAAGTAATGATATGTTTATTATCTTTGTTCTCAAAGATATGATCAAAATAACGAAATGAAATAATATATTAGAGAAGCATATGAACATGGGTATAATCTCCAAGACGCACACTGAAACCTTAAGTTCACGTTCACATATCTGTAGGTGGATGAACTTTGACAAAGAAGTGTAAAGACATTACAATGTTTCCCAAAACTTTGCCGATTTCATGTAAAAGTTCAAAAACTGTATAAAGTATGTAGGTCTAGGTATGAAGTTCTCCTCGACAATAGCAGTCTTTTCTTAAACACCGTCATTGTCTCAAGCAATTTTTTCCGCGGGTTTTCCAAGTAATTTGTTGAAATGTACAAAATTGTGAAAATTGTGCATTTACGATACTTAACTGTGTTTTACTTCAATTAGGCGTGTTTAAGACGATGCCTCGTCTCAATAGGTACTTGGGAGCAAATGACTCAATAATATAATAATTTGGTAGGTTTCCGTTACATGTTTATTATTGTGTATAGATATTGAGGCCAGTCGTGGCGCAGGGACACGAATGTGTGACTGTAAGCACGTGTGTGGTTGTGGGTTCGACCACTCGAGGAAATGAAATATTTATCTAAATTTATATTTTCATTTCTTCGCTCTGGTGTCGAGGCAAAGCGCGGCGTTGATTTCCGCCACTTAACACGCAATGCCTCCATAATTGGAGAAAAAATGCAGAACGGAGTGTCTCAACACTAAATTCCCTTGCCTACCCTGCTGTGTGCGAGAGACAGTGTATAACTGATAATATTATGTATAGAAAAAAGATAAAAAGTACAATTTGTTAAGAAGCGATCGTAGTCGATTTGATTCCCACTCGAAGCAATAATAATACTTAATTTCGTAACCCTATTTTGAGTTCAGTGTTGAGTTCCGCCACTTTACTAGCATTGCCTCCAGAATTCGGCAGAAAGTGAGGAACGGAAGTGTCTTAATGGAAACGGAGGGTCTTAACAGTAGGTTCCTAGTAAGATTCCCATTAATTACCAGTAGGTACTTCATTTTTCCAAATCAAAATGACTGTAGATAGGATTTGAATCCACCAAAGGTTGAATTTAGATATCTAAACTTTAAAACGATTACGATTTAAAACGATGACGTCAACATACACATTTATGCTGGAAACCTATATTTATAACTAGTAGCAGTCTCCGCCGCACGCAGCGCGCCATTACGGGTTAACAGAGGAAGTAGCTCGTCCCATCTCACCTTCACTTCCCGCCCTTTGATCATATAAAACTCCCTTCGGTAGTTATGTGCAATTTACAACTATTTATTGCTCAAAAGAACATCTGTATATTATATTCCCTCAAAACCATAAATGTGATATGAGAGCCAAGTCCAATATTGTATTTTCAAGTCGGTGTGCTTCCAGTACTGTGTTAGTTGTGCTCAAATTATAATATATACAAGTTTTTGTCTTCATCATTTTAAATGAAAGCACAGTTTCAACTACTCTCTAAAATTAAATAGCGCACAATGTCTATAAAATTGGGTGTTATAAGTTATATTCTGTAACTGCATACGGAGGAAGATTTATAAATATATTTAAAAAAAATACTTTGAGAAAAATTTATATCAAAATTATGGCAGTAATAAACTTAAATATATTGCTTAACTTTTTCAACAAGTAAGTTACTTTATTATCGTTTGCATCAAAGTAAATGAAGACGCGTAAATCAAAAATGAATAAGAAATTTATGGAAGGCCGCCGTGACGCAGCAGTGCATCATTTAACTTTAAGCTCGAAGGTGGTTCGTTCGAATTTCATTTGGGGGAATGAATGGTTTTTTTTAGTCGGGTAAGAAGACAAATTTCGGCGTTGAGTTCTGTCACTTAGCATGTAATGTCTCCAAAATTGCATGGTGCTAGTTCATCTAGAATTTGATTTATTTTCAAGGATTTTTTTAATACTTAGCAATTTTATATACAAATATATAGAATCAGACATCTTATCAAACTTACTTATGTTATATAAAGATTAAAAGATTCTTCATTTCGTTATTCATTGAGGCAAAAGCGCAGTGTTGAGTTCCGCCACTCATCACGCCTCCAAAACTCGATGGAAAATGGGGAACGGAGTGTCTTATCACTAGGTGTGCGGTATATAGTGTTAAGCTGTTTTTTTTGTTATAACAAAATAAAGAAAAATGTAATTATTTACAACAACCAATATTGTAAAGAACAATGTAATACTATAATACTTAAACATAAAATCTTCGTATTTTGTTCCAGCAAGTAGAGCATCAAGTAGTGGAACAAAAGCGTATTCTTGTTGAGTTTTGTTATCGAAAACGGGTTAATTGCTACGGCGCGTCCCTTCGGAGGCTTTGCGAGAGGCTTGGGACTTATCGCTTGATGTAGGGCTGACTACCTTGGAGCTTTTTTAATTTGTAAAAGTTAAATAAGATATTTTATGTACAGCTATATATTCGATTCCATTCCTGATTTCTTTTTATGGAAAAGATAATGCAAACGAGCGTTCGGGTCACCTGATGGTAAGTGACTACCACCGCCCACGACCCCGTGCAACACCAGAGGAATGATCCGGTCGAGTCTGCCCATGCGTGTTGCCATTGCTGGCGACGTGACTCTACCACACGTACTTTAGTCGCCTCTTACGACACCACCAGTACCAGGATGATCCTATTCTAGGCCGGGATCACACGGCAGCCATATCCGCCACTCAACACGCAAAGTAAAAATTGTAAACAATGTAAGAACTGTATTAATTATTATATAGAAAGACAGTCATCTCGTGTCAAACTAATAAATCAGTTTATTATAATAATAGTGTAAGTAATTCTTAAAGGGCGAGCCAAGTATTTATGTATATCGCAATACGAATATATCGATTTCAAATTAATCCAGTTTTTGATCATCTAAATAAAAATTCGTTTTAGTTTTGGTTTAATATTATATTATGTAAATGTAAAATGAACATAAAGGTCACTCAGCATACCTCTCTATGATGATATAAAATTCTCCAATATATAAGAGACGTCGGTAGCCCTGTTTTTATCTGGCTGCCACATTATTTTCAATGTACTGTTAAAGTGGATAACGTTCCTGTTACGGGGCTAAGTGATGTGGATTCTCACGCGCTTTTACGAAAATACCATATTCTATTTTTTAGCTTCACGCTGTATCCCGCACATGGCAGGATAGGCAAAGGGAATCTAATGTTAATACACACTGTTACTCAGTGAGATGCTTTCGTACCCTCTTTCGCAGAATTCTCAAGTCATTGCGTGTTGATTGGCGGAACTCAACGCCGCTCATTGCGTCAGAACAGACTGAGAAATGGAAAATATTAAATATTTCATTTCTCCGAACGGAAATGGAATCCACAACCGTTTCGTTTACTGTCATATTTATGTGCCCCTGCGCCACGGTTGGCCTCAGTAAATTAAATTATTAAATCAATTAAATCGTTTATTACTGCAATCGCAATCAATTTGAAATAAAGAATAATATTTTATGGAAAATATTTATTAATAATAATAATAGTTTCACTTTAAGCAATTTCATTTTAAAACAACGCGCGGGTCGCGACGCGCTCTCGTTTAATAAAATAATTTTTTACTTCATTTCGCTGTTGTCATATTCAGTGTACGGTTTATTATGAAAAAAAAAGTATTATAATGCAACATTGATAAAGAAGTCGTCGTGGAGCAGCGGCGTAACATTTGACTATAAACGCGAGGTTTGTGAGTTCGATATCGACGAGCTATTTTTCATTTCTCTTGCTCTGGTGACAATATAAAGAGCAGCGTTGAGTTCCGTCACTAAACATAGAATGTCTTGAAATTTGGACAATGCGTGTAAAAGGAATGGAGTGTCTTAACTCTTATCATTAGATTCATTACATTGTGTGAATCTAATAACAATTATTAAAAACTTCATACATAGTACTAATATAATATTAAATTGTAAAAATATTCTGTCATAGATGATAGGTTCATTTCTGGATAAATAAAAAATATATATTAAAACCAATTCAGTATTTACTATACAGGGACTTGGTAATGTATAATCGTAGGGCCATTGAGTTTTGTCATTCAACACGTTATCCGAGAACTCCGAGAACGGAGTGCTTAAACACTAGGTTCTTTCAAACCAATAAGTATGTATTTTAAAAACAAAACAATTTTAAAAGAAAACCTACAGTGCTTTAGTTTTCAAATTCTTCTAAAAATAGATAATTCACAAGGACACTATAGGCACTAACGTGTATCTCTATTATATTAAATAGCCGTCGCCTAACAAAGAGTCCGCACACGCTCCTCTACATGTGATTTTCAGTAGATATGTGTAATTTGAATAATTTCATAGTTTATCCAACGTGATGCGTGTTGTCCCACGTGGCATGACTAGTCTATATTGTTTAGTAGCTTCACGCTGTATCCCGCATATAGCAGGATTGGTAGATGGATACTGGTACTAAGACACTCCGATTTTCAAGACATGATATGTTGAGTGGCGGAATTTAATGCTGAGCTTTGTCTTGTTATGAGAGCCAGATTCCCCTGATTGGAAATGAATCCACAACCGTGTGTGAATTTAGCACAAGGATAGGTTTAAATGATCCTAGAATATTTCTTTAGTATACAGACCGAAGAATAAGGCAACGTCTGTCTGTCTTTATTAAAGTCAGAACTCTGATAAGTTTGTTAATATTCACTTGTCCCTAGAGGTTCTATCTCAAGCAACAAATACCTAACATTAAATATAGTTTGTGGCCATAGTGACGCAGTAACACAGCGTCTGACTAAAAACGTGACGGTTGTGGGTTCGATTCTTACTTTGGGTAAATTATATTTTCATTACTACGCTTAGGTTTTAGGACAAAGTGCGACGTTGAGTTCTGCCCCTCAAATGGTTTCGAAAATAACGTAAGTTTTATCTTTATGCTGCTTAAGACGTCAAATTGTATTTTTTTAATGAGCGTTTGACCGATTTCTTTTAAAAGAATATATTATTTTGCCTTGTGCAGACTGTAAAAATATACTGGCCTTAGTAAAAAATATATTAATCAGCTTCACGCTGTATCCCGCACGCAGCAGAGTAGGCAGAGGGAACTTAGTCTTAAGACAAAGCCGTTCCCACTTTTCATCGAAATCTGTAGGCATTGCGTGTTGCATGGCGGAACTCAATACCGCGCTTTGCCGAGATACCAAAGCGAAGAAATAAAACTATTTATTATTTCATTTCCCCGAATGGGAATCAAACCCCCGCCCCGACGACCTCCAATAAATATTAACAAGATGCACATACAAAATGATGACATAATGAGCTGTTTTGTTAACGCTACTAATTACGACACGATTTATGAACTGATTTAGGTGTAAACCTTGACTTACTTAAATTTTAATTTTTGTACTAACATTTAACAATTTTTATACATTTATATAAACATTGGTGTTTAAATGCCTTTTGCCTTTTTAATTATGATGTATACTTGAGGCCAGTCATGGCGTCCCCCCAGCGCTATAACTGTACGGCAGTAAGCGTGACAGGTTGTGGGTTCTATTACCGCTCGGGGAAATTAAATATTTTTATATTTTCATTTCGTGCGGCTTTGAGTTCTGCCATTCAACTCACAAAGCCTCAGAGTGGAGTAGAATTGTTTTAATGGGAACGGAGAGTCTTATTACTGGGGTTCCCAAGTTCCCTGTAACTACCGCCTGCTATTTGCGGGATACAGCGCGTAACTTAAAAAAAAGTGACACCTTACAGTTTAAGTACAACTATCAATTATAAATAAATAAAAAATAATAATAAAAAAAGCCTTTATTTCTGGCGAAAAGAAAACAAAAATTATACATTTAATACTTAATTATTAATTTAATATAATTTATTGATCTGAAAGAATCCCGCGGGTAAAAGAACGTTTCACTTTATGTAATTAGGTATTTTTTATACAATTGCAAGATAATCTAGTGTCAAGATTTCGTCCCCTCCCTTCCAAATACGAGACGGTGCGTTTGGGGTGGCGTAACTCAACGCTGCGCTTTGTCTTTTTGAACCAGTGCGAGGAAATGATAAATAATTTATCTAGTGAAACCCTGTTCCTTAGCTCAACGATAGCCCCGATGAAAAATGATAATGACATATTTAAAAAAAAAAGATAAGAAATCAGTAAGTTTAATGTTGCGTGATACCTACTCCATTTTAGTACCAAATTCACACGACATTAAATTTTTTTACGAAAAACGGACACGTAACGGTAAAAATACATACAAATAGTATTCGTTACGGGGACGCTACTACCTCGCCTAGCCGACCTCGGAGTGACCTAATTTGGAGAACCGCCGGTAGTGGAGTAAATAAGATATGATTTCATTGATTTATATCGTTCTGTACGAGTGATGCGACTGAAATGTTTAATTTTACCTGAAATTTACACGGTATTTACTGATTTTTTGGTTAAGATTGTTGATATATTTTATTGTAGTTTCACGCTGTATCCTGCATATCAGGGTTAATATAACCCAGTGTTAAGACATTTTATTTTCATTATGACACTGTCACTTCCTACTTTCACCTGTATTCAAGAGGCACTGTGGAACTCAACTCCGCGCTTTATATCATTACCAGAACGAAGATAGAGAAAATATAAGATGTTTGAAACGAACCTACAAAAGTCGCTTTACAGTCACCCGCTTGTATCTCTGTGCCACAACGTCTGATTATTGATAAATAACCACAATTTTGTTAGGTTATAGCAAGGTAGGCAGAGGGAACCTAGCCAATACTTCGCGAATGCTTATATTTGAGTTATTTTCCTTTCCCTGCTCAGGCAGTAGAAAACGCGTCGTTAAGTTCTACTGTTCATCATATGATGTCTCGAAAATTGGACGAAAAATTGGGGACTGAATGTCTTAATACTAGGTTCCTATTTTCTGCTTATTTAATAAAATCCAGTACTATTCCAAATGCACAATACAATTTCGTTGATAATTTCACTAAAATTTCTAGAATTCACTATCAAAGCTACATCTGTCGTGAAAATACAGATATTGTTAGAGATGTGAATGTCATTGAACTAAAGTTGAAAGTCGTAAAGAGGATAACGTCACGTCGATCACATTTTTGTATACTTTATTAGGGTTTGTGAAAAGATTGAAATGAAAACTGCTATAATGTATTGTTTAGTCTGTGCTCAGAGTTTATACAGGCTGTTTATTTCTATTTCTTTTATTTACTTCTTTTTTTAGCAAAGTAGTCTGAGATAATGGAGTGTACCGATTAAAAATATATTAGTAGTATATTTGTTAGAAATTTTAAAAATATAATACTAGAAAATAAAAGGAAACAATACCTATAGACAGATGTGAATAATAATGTGTAGGAAAAGAAAAGGGAGAGAGAGAGAGAGAGAGAGAGATATGTGCACGCTACTATTAAAATTTACTATACCACATAATATTAAAGAAACAGAAAGGACTACAAATACAAATATAAATATGTTACAATTTACAGATGGATATTTCATTGATATAAACTAAAGTTTGATCCCATCCCAGCAATATCATATACAGACATACATGTCAAAGCTAGGACCTCCTGTTTTATAAATCGGTTAAAAATTTTAATTTTTTCATAAAAGACAAGAGATAAATATATAAAAACTAGATCAACAATCTCCATGAAGTACTTTTGAAACAGAGCACGGAGCTCTACAATGTAGTCATTATTTTTTCCATCTCCGTTAATCTTTAGAACAAAGAGAATTAAGGCTGGCTGTTGTTTAGCTTTTGTGAGAGGGTCGCTTTTTGTGTTTGCATAATTTGTAATAACGATATAACGATATATTCACTGTTGTCATTACGTACGGAATATTATATTTTATTTATGTTATATTGAAGTGTAGTTTAATTTTACTCAGAAAAGTGTAAAAATTTTTTTTTTTATAATTCGTGACGGTTGTGATGAGGAAACGAAAATAATTCATTCTTTCGTGAGGAAATCGAACCCACAACCGGTAACAGTTACACATTGCTCCCTTGTGCCAACTCCGCTTACTCTTTGGGAAATGTGTACTTTTTTTAAAAAAATGTTGCCAAATCTAAATAAATAAAAAAATATCGTCCACGCATCTCTTGTAGGAAAGTTGTTATAAAGGAGCTAATGTTAAGACACGTTAATTTACCCGGCTTGACCTCCTCTAAAGTACAACGGTAATGGAGTGTCCTAACACTAGATTCCTTCCACCTGGAATATACGGGAAAAAACGTGAAAGTGCTTTTTTAAAAGGAAATCATTCCCTTGCTGTGATCTTGATCTCTATCAGTGAAACAAATGTCACTACAAAAAACATACTAAATAACTTACGACAGCATTTACTATAATCTAATAAGAATCGTTTCTGATAAAGCTTACTTCATTCATAGAACTGAAAGAGCTTACTCGGGGAAGCTTTCAGTCGCGCGAAAGCAGCTGAAGCGACCGCACGCCTTTTCATATCGAGCTTATCTACATTTATGTATATACAAGGGTAAGTGTTTATAAAAGAAGTCTTATTGGGGTTTATTATTTTATGATTTGTACTGTAATTTTTGGCGCTGTCGTGCCGGTGCAGCGTTTGTCTGTGAATGCAACGGATGTGGGTTCGATTTCATCTCGAAGTGATTAATTATCTTCATTTCCTCACTCTTGTAACAATACATAGGGCGGCGCTAAGTTTCGCCGTTCAACATGTTTTTCTGTAAAGATTAAAAAAAACTTGATTATATACATTTAATTAATAGAGAAAACCTAGTGCTAAGGCACTCGTTCGTCACATAACATAGTTTTTTTTATTACCAGAACGAGGAAATGAAATAAATATATTCTCTCGAGTATCGAACCCACAATCGTCGCGCTTACAGCCAGACGTTGCGCCACTACGCCATGACGCCTCAGTATTATATGTAACGTGACAAAATAGTATAAAGCTCATTTATGATACGTTTACGTGTTAATGTTCGGAGGTTTTGAATTATACACGTATTTGAGGTATTAAATAGATATAAAATAATATTTTAAAAGTGTCATAATAGAAACGGAGTATCTTAAGTCTAGGTTGCACTGCGATGTCCCGACATGTATTATATTTTCCTGTTCAAAAGACTTTTTAATATTAAAAATATTGATATTTCAACAAATAGCATTCTCTCCTGTATTCTTAAGTCATTCCTAACTATAATCTTTAGGTGGCTGAAGTTAGTAAAAATTATATATATTTAGCAAATGTGTAGGGAGATTTTTAATAATTTAAATTAGTTAAAATCTAAATTAGTTAAAATTTCGACCTGACTTGTGAAGTAGCGTTCCCAAGAGGGGCGGATTCAAATCTCGCTACCTTCAAATTTGTATACGTTTTCTAGAAATATTTTTTATATCTTTAACACTAAGCAAATAATACTTTAGAAATGAAAAAAGAAATCTAGTTTGGTCTCTACTTTCCATCTAAAAAGATATTGCATTGCAACGACTGGTATAAATAATATTTTAAAGCCATAGAACAATTTTATGAACAGATTTTTATCACAATAAAATTATTTTTTATCCTACAAAAAATCACTGAACAAACAACTAACTGTAATACGGAGCTCACTGAAAGCTTCTAAAAGTTTCAAATTAAAACTTTGCTCTACAGGCTATTCGTTTTTATTATAATTTTACGTGAATTTTAAAAGTACAAAAATTACTTTAAAGAAATAATATAAAATTATTTATTAGTGACAAACCAATTTTCGCCGTTCAAGTTGCCTAAATGCGGCGTCGGGTTCCGCCGCTCACGACGCAATGTCTCGAAAATTGAGCGGTCCGTTAGAACGGAGTGTCTTAGCACTAGGTTCTCTCTGCCTACCGGGCATGAAGCATTTACAACATGAAATAAAAAATATGTCTTTTTTTAACAATTAGTAATAGCTTTAAATAACAATTTCTATTTATTAAAAGGCCAGTAAGAGTAGGCTTCGCATGTGGGTTCCCTATCAGGGTAATAAAATATTTAAATATGTAAAAGTAGTAAAGAGCGGTGTTGAGTTCCGCTACTCATCATGCAAAGCTGGGAATAGAAGTGTCTTAATGGGAACGGAGGGAGAAAAAGAACAAAGGCCAGTGTAGATAAATACACGTAAAACAAAAAAAATGCTAATTTTTCAATAGATTTTGATTCAATATGTCAAGCGCCACTAAAGAATGTAGCAAATATTAATTGGCTGGCTTATTATACTTTGAATGTGAAAATATTATAAAATACGATTTTTTACATTTTTAAAGTGTTGTTTCTCACTCAGGATTCCTTAATAAGTATAAAATACATTTAATTTCTGCTTAGATTCAACGTCATGCATAGATTTTTGTACTCACAGTTAAATTTAATGAGCTTGTAGTTTATAATTTAGAGAAGAAAATTTACTATATTTACTACGGGTTTTTTAACCGTAGGAATTAATAGAAATACTACCCTAACTATCAATTATAAGGTAGAAATTAGCAAGTGTATAAAAAGACATGCCATATTTGCAGAGCTCAACGCCGCACAACATTAATATATTATATAAAAAACCCAAATCAAATAAAGAAAATAATTTTAAATACGACAATTTTCCTATAGACGTCGTTGCATTTCCGTGACTAGATAAAATTACAATTATCTCTAAATAATGTTATTTTAAACAACTAATAGCTGGACTATTAGCCTTTTCCATATAATTTATAATAACTAGTTTGTGTCCTCATTACCACATTACATTACTGTGAACATGTAATGATAAATGATCTGGTGTTAATTGGTCGTGCACACATTTTCCTCTAACCGACGCACGTGATTGCTTAATTGATTGGTGTATATAGTTCTTGCAATTATTATAATCTTTACTAATATTATAAAGTTAATGTGTTTGTTTGACGGATGCGTTAACCTCAGGAACTGTTTGTTCGAATTAGAAAAATTGTTTTATATTTTTTAGTTCATTTATTGAGAATGGTATATAAATATATAGATGAGGCCAATCGTGGCGCAGGGGCACGAGCGTGCGGCTGTAAACACGACAGGTTTCGGGTTCGATTCCCACTGGAAAAATGGGAACGGATAGTCTTCACACTAGGTTCCCAAGTTCCCTATGCCTACCCTATATCGGCGAAATGTAAGTTGAAGTTAAAAAAAAGTAAAACCTTACCTTTTATAAAAGCCATCCTGCCGCAGTCGCACAGCGTAAGACTGTAAACATGATAATTGTGGATGCTATTCCCGTTTAGGGGAATGAACTATTTTTTGTTCCTCGCTTTTTTAACGAGACAAAGTGCGGTGTTGAGTTCCAACCGTTTCTACCGTTAAAGACTCTTTTTATTTCAATGTTACACACTCAGAAAAACCTTCATAATTAGTAAAAACAATCATGGTTCTTTCTTTTTCAGTATTTAATGAGTGACTGTGGCAATTTTAGTTAAAAATGATGCATCAGGTTATATTTAACTTTAATATGTTTCTGAAAACTCTGTATTTTTGGAAATAATACATTTTAATTTATTAATCAAACCATTTAAATATAGTTTTGGTTTTTTAATGTTAATTGACTTCGAAACTACCAGAATCCTTACATTATTTTTTGTGTTATATCGAACGCGGGAGAAAAATTCTGTTTTAAAAAATCTACTATCTTAGTAGATTTTTTTAAAACGCTACGGTGTTAGAATATATGTGACTTTATAAAATCAACTGCAAAAAATACCTAAGCTTTTTAATATAACTAAATGGAGATCAAACTTACAATCTCTTGTTTAGTAATCAGAATAACTCACATAAAGCAGAGTATGTTGAGGGAACCTAGTGTTAAGACACTCTGTTACACACGTACTACCCTATTAGCAAGACATTGAGTGTTAAGTGCAGTACTCAACGCCGCGCGTCGTCTAATTAGGTATATCGATTCATTCATTATAATTTGAACAATAAAGGCAATCTAAATAAGCCTTCAAAGTGTACAATGTTGGTGTATCCACGTGAGATGTGAACAAAGAGATGTGACGGACAGACGCGCGACGGACCGCGTCATCTACTAACTAACTGCTATTGTATAAGATATTTTAATTCTACATAGACCGGCTATAAATACTGTTAATATTAAAAATAAACAATATATTACTTTTCAATTTGAAATTAGCCATTTTTATTTTGGTAATTTTTTGTGATATTAAAATGGAGTGGGGTGATAAAGAGAACTGAATCGCTGTGATTGCTTTACATAAGGTAGGTATGGAGCAAATAAAAGGCCAGTCGTGGCGGAGGGGCACAAAGTGTGCCTGTAAATCGACTGGTTGTGGGTTCGATCCCTACTCGAGAAGATGAAATATTTATTTACATTTATATTTTCATTTCTTCGCTCCGGTGTCGAGGGGAAAGCGCAGCGTTAAGTTCCGCCACTCAACACGCAACGCCTCCAGAAATTGGCAGAAAGTTGAGAACGGAGTGTCTTAACACTAGGTTTCCTCTGCATCACCAGAGCCAAGAAATGGAAATATAAATTTAAGTAAATATTTCATCTCCTCGAGTAGGGATCGAACCCACAACCAGTCGATTTTACAATCACACTTCGTGCCGCTGCGCCACAACTGGCCCCAATCGTATGCCAAGTGGGATGAAACTAAGTATGTTAGGTAAGATATCAATTATCAGTTTCAATAGGTTGTCGTGGAGCAGGGACACAAGTGTACGCTTGTAAACACGACGGTTGCAGGTTCACCTCCTACTTGGAGGATATTTAATATTTTTATTTCGTCGCCTTGGTAACGAGGTAAAGCGCGACATTAAGTTCTGTCACTCAAGACGCAATGCCTTAAAAGTAGAGAGTAGAAGTGTCTTAATGAGAAACGGGGTGTATTAACACTGAGTTCCTAGGTTCCCTGTGTCTAGCCTGCTATGTGCCCTCACATACAGCGTAAAGGGAAAAAATATTTATCAGAACATAATCCAAATGATTTCTAGTAAAGACTAGTTTTACTACTATTTGAGTGCCATTTGTTGAAAAGTGTAAAAAATTGTTACATCAATAGTCTTTATTGTACAAGGTCGCTGTAAATTACCATCACATCTCGAAACTTGATAGGAAAATTCTATTTTTATGATTTTCCTTGTTTTCTTATTTTTTTATGATTTAATTATGATTTAATTAAATAGTAAGAGTTCCTTATTTATATATTACTAAATATGTAAGGCTAGTCGTGGCGCAGGGGCGTATAAACGTAGGTTCGATTCCCACTCGAGGAAATTAAATATATTTTTTTTTATTTTCTTGGTCGGTTTTTATTTTATGTTTTGAAATATATTTAAAATTATATTATTAGATACCAATTTTTTGTGACTATATTGTCACTCACTCTGTTGTCCATTCTCTGTCTATTTCTAAAATATTACTTTTTAAGAGGCGGACCCAGTAAGCTATACAATTGCGCCACAATGGCGCCCACAAAGCTTAGGCATACACTAAGTGAAACATTCCAGGATTGTTCTAGGAATACTATAAGCACTAAGCTGTACGTGAAGTATTTGAAACGTTCCAAGAATTTGCATATAATGATATATTGGAGTTCATTTGATTCTCTACTTTCATCTACTTTTCTAAAGAAGGCGAGATATTTTTTTTACATTTCACCCTTCTCTTTTGGAGTCTTCCTTAAGACACTCCGTTGGCTATTTGATGGTTGATTACTTGATTTTTTCTGCGATTCAAGAGACCACAGACTTGAATAGTTGGTATTCATTTCTTGATATCTCTATGCAATCTCAAGATAAATGATCTTGACAGACGGTCAGACGGACAACAAAGTGATACTATGAGGATTCAGTTTTTACCTTTTGAGATACGGAACCTTAGAAATATATTAAAAATACATGTCCTGCTATTTAAATATGTGTGTATCAGTGGCGGAACGCAACTTTACGTTTTGGTATAAAAAAGTAATTTTCATATTTTGCATTTTCTTTTCAGCATAATCTAGAACTCCGTTCAGAAGTCCTTATGGCATAGCAATGTAGATAGTAGAATGTAGAGTAAAAGCACTACATTCTCCGTTGTTTTTAATGAAACTGTAAACTCATTTGTATTTTAAAAATGTTGCAAACAAAATTATGTATTTCTTCGACTTCGACTGGACTGTACAATAATTTAATTCCACTATCGTTATATGTAATTAACATATTAGATAATTAGGCTGTCGTTGTGGCGCAGCGGGACAGCGTCTAAAAAAGCATGACGTAGGTTGTAGGTTCGTTCCACATTCAAGGGAACGATTACTTTTTAAAATATTGTCATTTTCCCGTCTGGTAGACAAAACGCGGTTGACTTCGAAAACTGACGGTGCATGGGGCACAGAATGTTTTAACATCAGGTTTTCTTTGACTACCTGCTGTATAAGAAAAAAACGTGAAGCTGCTTCAAAATTATAAATATAAAGTACGATAAAAAACAATATAAACAATAATTAAAAATAATCCACATACTTTTATTATTTCTAATTATTTAAGTTCCGCCACTCAACACGCAATGCCTCCAGAATTCGGCAGAAAGTGGGGAACGGGAGTGTCTTAACACTAGGTTCCCTCTGCCTACCCTGCTGTGTGCGGGGTACAGCGTGAAGCTGATTTAAGAGTTATTCCTTAGTGTAGGGAACTATTATTGACATTTATAGTTTATTTAATATGTGTTATTTATATACTTCAATATTGTAATTTATTTATGCATTAGTTATATACAACATACATTTAATTTAATTTATGTATTATATAGTAAGTATTCGTATTTATTTATATGAAAGGTAGGTAAGGCATTCTAACATTCACGCCTACCCTCTTGTCGACGGCATATCTTACATGTAACAGTCGATGCTGGCACTCGATGCGCTTTATATACGTTCTATTGTTTTCTCAGTTATTTGTTAATATTATTATAATTTTTGTGTTCTCTTTTATATATATGTTTGTGGTTGACTTTTTTATAAACTGTGTCGTGATTTACTATTAGTTTTCAAGCTATATGTATTCTAAAGTGGTGTTGAATATACTCAGAGTAAACCGTGAGTAGACTTTTTATTATTCACAATCAAAACTACACTTAGTAATAAAATTTGAGCTGTGAAACGTTTACAATGTCCTTCTTTTTGTTCCAAAAGGAAGTTACAACCACAAACTTAAGATAACTACATTATACGTTCATCTCGGCGAAATATACTGTTAAAGAAAAAATTATGAGATATGAGTGTGCGACTGTAAACGTGACGGCTATGGGTTCGATTCCCATTCGGCGGAATGTAATATATAATGTTTTCATTTCCAGTATGCGAGGATTCGGCGGAAGGTGGGGAAACTATGTGCTTTAATGGGAACGGAGTGTTTTAACCTTATATTGTTATATGTATACCGCATGAAGAAAAAAAAGCTATTTCCATATCATATAAACATTAAATGTATAAATTATAATATATTTATTTTCCACTCCGTCCCTCGCGGTGCCAACACCGACCGATGGTCGGCGACAGCTTTACGACGACCGAATATATTGTTTTTGATACGTAACATATTTTAGATGTGAAATTATTTATATTGTGGCGCTGGGCGTGCGATTGGAAACTGGGACACTGGTGGCGGAACTTAACGCCGCGTTTTATCTCATCAGAGCGTCCGAATTGAATCTAAAACCTTCGCACACTTGCACCTGCGCCAAGACACGCCTCACTCAGTATTAAATTAATGCAAATAGTAGGACAGTGGAGATCCAGTCCTATCTCACGGCACGTCCGAGCCTCGGCACGACGGGGCCCAACGGTTTTCCCAATTTTCTCTTCAGGGGCGAGCCCGGGGCCCCCAGCCTGTGACGCTGTCAAGGCCAATCCAGGTCAACAACATTTAGTCCATTGGAAAAAAAAGGACAGTGGAGAATTAAATGAAAGAATAACAAGAACAAAAGACCGCCACCTCTTTCTATAATTAAAATATGTTACGAAAAATGGCAAGAAAAAAAAACCATGTAAAGTGATCTCAAAATGGCAAACCAGCCTCAAGTTACAACGAATAGTTCAAGCCTTGAACAATTAGTCTCATAAATAGCCTGCACCAATAAATACTGGTGGCGGTGGTCGTAACTCCCCACCGCCACCACACACCCGCGCGGACAGGTTTACACCTCGATATATTACAT
This sequence comes from Heliconius erato x Heliconius himera, assembly GCA_013421005.1. Classification (NCBI taxonomy): domain Eukaryota; kingdom Metazoa; phylum Arthropoda; class Insecta; order Lepidoptera; family Nymphalidae; genus Heliconius; species Heliconius erato x Heliconius himera. The sequence continues at coordinate 50,181 of JAATLQ010037908.1, read as the reverse complement.
CTAATATAGGGTTACTTTTAAATACTTTAGGACGCCCGTGGGATGGTCTGTTGACTAGCGGTGCCTGCGACTTCGTCTGTGTTGGGAAGTCAATTTAAAGAATTCGATAAAACTAAGTGGCCGTCGTGGTGCAGTGGAATAGCGTGTGACTGTATATGCGATTGTTGTGGGTTCAATTACCACTTGGAAAATTACTTATTTAATACTTTCTCCATATTTCACTTTTTGCAGAATTCAAGAGATTTAGTGTGTTGAGTGGCGGAACTCAACGCCTGTCTTAGCTTCGTTACCAGAACGAGGCAATGAAAATTTTATATACTTTATTTTTCCGAATAGTTACCTGAAACTGCTTTTTATATTGAATTTTGAGTTTATATTTTATTAATTTTGACATTCATCCCAGAAAATATGTAAGATATTACATCGTAATAGATATAGAAATAATGAAATAATGTATAGGGATATAACTTTTGACATATTTTACAATTCTTTTTTATTAGTTCCAATTACCTCTACTATCTACTCTCTTTAAACGACGTTAATAACTAATAAACCTTAAATCAAAACTGAACCCACACTTTTCGAAATATTTTTTAAGCATCAATGGGCTAATCCACTCTCTATATAACCACAGGTCACGGTACAACAACGCTGTACAAGTACAATACGGTCGACGAGCCATGGCTCCTGAAGTTAGCTGTAGATAGCTATGCAGATTCAATTTTCGGAGTTTTTCTTACTTTTATACATAGAAAATATTTTTTTCTGAGTTCGGGTGAACAATGAGCAAAAATTCGAAAAAAATAACTTCAGGACGGCCACGACTCGTCGGCCGTACTGTAATACAGTGTAGGTACAGTGGACACGGCCCATCTGTAGAGAGTGTGAAGATACACTTGGATGCACTAGGCCTGGCTTGTGGAACTTTCTAGATAAATATATGCAATCATTAGAAAGAAATACGTATTATAGAGGCAGTCGTGGCGCAGCGACGCGACGTTTAACTTTAATCCCGATGGTTGTGGGTTCGATTTCAGCTCGGCGCAATGAAATATTTTCAATTTGTCCATCTGGAAATGTCTTTAAAATAGGACGGAGTGTCTTTAAACTAGGTTTCTCTTTTCCTACCATACTACTATATACGGAATAAAGTGCGAAACTTAAAATAACATTAAATCTTAGCTTATGTTATACAGTAGATAGGTACAAGTATAATACACCAAAGTTTGTTAGTTAAAGTAAATATTAACGTTTGTGAATAACTAAGTTTACATCACTCTTAAGTTTAGATAAACAGTATGTAAATTACAGCTTTATAACGTAACTAGCTTTAGCCCGCGGCCTCCCTCCGCCCTCCTCGTCGACTGAAAATAATCAAACATTCGTTCTAAGTACGGGAGGTGCAGTGGGAAACGTAGAAAATGTTTATTTAATAGCATATACTATATACCAATAGCATAATATATAAGCTATAGCTATAGCTATAGCCTACCTTGATTCATTAAAAAAAGATATTTTCAATTAAACCAATAGTTCCTGAGATTAGTGCGTTATTAAACATGCCTTCGTCGTTGTTATATTACTAAACTACTATTTATATATTTTTTGGGTCGTCTCAGTACAGTGGTACAGTATCTGATTATAAATTTTATAGGTGTAGGTTCGATTTACATTCGGGAGAATGATTAATTATATTTAAACGTAGTGATATATTATTTAAGTTTTATATAAAACCCTAGCAAATAAATGTCACTGTAGTAATGATTATAATAAAGCCTTATTATAATCCGTAATCGTAAATAATATTACTTCCATTTTTCCACTGAAAGACAAAAACGCAGCGTTCAGTTTCGTCACTCAACACGCAAGCCTCCAGTATCCAGTAGGTTCCCAGCTTCCCTCTGCGTATAGTATAGAAGGGTTTCTATGTGGGGAATACAGCATGAAGCTAAAAAAATATATACGAGTATGAGCATGTTGAGGCGAACATTTCATATCGACCTTCAACTTAAGGTTTTTCCTGAACGTAAAAGTGGTAAAATATAATGCGAAAATATGGGATTTTCGTCGCATCTAAAGTATCTTCTGAAGTATTAAACGCAATGCATCCTCATCGTTTATTCCTTTAGAGGATCCTTCTTCTTTCCGACCTTAAAAGCAGAGGTTAACATTTATTTGACATGCATAATTCTAGATCAAGAGATCATAATTTCTGAGATACAGGGTCTTGATTGACAGACAAACAAACAGACAGATAGACAGACGACGACGTATGTTTATACCGACAGATAGACGGACAACAGAGTTATAAGGGTCCCTTTTTTCCTTGAAAAGTACGGAACCGTAAAAAATAAATTTGACGTATCTAGTTTAAATACTTTCTGTTCGTAAATTTTCACCCAATTTTTAATAGACCATGTTGGATATCGGAACTCAACGTCGCGCGTTGTGTTCCAGGGAGGAAAATAAAAATAGTTTTAAATGTTAGAATTTCCAAGTGGTAACTAAACCCATCTCGCTTGCTCGCTTGCTCGCTAAGTTTCGACTCTGCTTCTCTAGCTCTGCTGCTGTAGTGCCTGAGATACTTGAGAGAATAACAGATATATCCATGCAAAATGTATATTAAAAAGAACAATAATATATTTTTTTAACTACATTTCTTTTCAATATTGTGTGATTCTGGCTATGGTAGGACAAAACGCGGCGTTAGGTTCCGCCAACTAACAAGCATATGGATATCTATATTTATATATATAACTTGAATAAAATATTCAAAATATAAATCATCACCGAGTTAAACAAATATATTATTACCGTAGTTGGGAAGTCCAAGATAAATATATATCTTATATGATTAGATTTTGAGGTAAATTTAAAATAAAAGATGATTTTAACGATTTTATAACATTTAAATTCCGTATATTTTTTACTTGCTTGAATTTGAATCTACCCTTTTTTTCATAGTACATTAAAGTGATTAGTTCAAGTAAACTGTAAAAAGCTATAAAATGATCATGAAATGGTTCTATTATATCGTCAATAAGATGTGTTGTCATGGTAGTTACATTACTAGATATATTAAATGAAATGGATAATTCATATTTTAGAGGAAATAAAATAGAAAATCAATAGATTTTGAGGCCAGTCGTGGTGCATTGGCAAAAAATGTAAACGCTACAGGTTGTGGGTTCGATTCCCACTCGAGGAAATGAAATCATAGGAATTTCCTTCCACACGACACGCAACTGTGGAATACTACAGTGTTTCCGGGTGGAAACGTACCTTTAAAAAGCTTGTCTATCTCCTCCTTAAAGGTCGGTAAAGCATCTGTAGCTCCTCTGGAGTACACGAGGTCGTGGGTTGCGGTGATCACTTACCATCAAGTGACCCGTACGCTCGTTTGTCTTGTCTTTTTCCATACAAAAAATTAAATATATTTCCTTCGCTCTGGTGTCGAGACAAGCGTAGCGTTGAGTTCCGTCACTCAACACGCAATGCCACTAGAATTCAAATAAAAAAGTAATAGTCATTGGTTTAATTAAAAAGAAATACTTTCTTTCAAATAGATAATTCATATAATATATTTTCTTATATTATAGAGATAGATAGATAGAATAGAGTCTGCCTGCTAAAGTGATGGGTGTGGGTTCGATCCCCACTCTGGAACATACGATTATATTGATTTTCATTTTATATCTAGAAAGTTTGGCGAAAAGTAGGGTACTGTGTCTTATAGATATAGTGTGAAGATGAAAAAAAAAATATCATCGATTCCATTTTTGTGTGGAACCCTAATATTTTTACACCTTATTAAGTCGGAGTTCATTATTTTATACAGTAGGTGCCTTTGTTTTTCTTTGTCGGGTTTTTCCTTAAATATCACTGGTTATTTTAAGTAAAAAAATATATTCTTATGAATTTGAATGTTATAAAAACTTAAAGTTGTTGTAGCGCATTTGGGATGGCTAACTGTACACACAATGGTTATATATTAAACCCTACTACTACTATAGAGGCCGGTCGTGGCGCAGCGGCACGAGGTGTGACTGCAAAACCCACTGGTTGTGGGTTCGATCCCCACTCGAGGAAATGAAATATTTACTTAAAATTTATATTTCCATTTTCTTCGTTCTGGTGTCGAGGTTAAGCGCGGCGTTGAGTTCTGCCACTCAACACGCAATGCCTCCAGAATTCGGCAGAAAGTGGGGAACGGAGTGTCTTAACACTAGGTTCCCTCTGCCTACCCTGCTGTGTGCGGGATACAGCGTGAAGCTAATCTATCTATCTATCTATCTACTTTCTTTATTTTCATTTGAGAGACACGCGGCGTTGAGTTTCGTCATTCAACTCTTATGACCACCGTCCTGAATTCGAGCAGTCAGTGGAGTACGGAGAGCAGAAGCACCTTCTCAGCAACTTCTCTCTGTCTACCCTGTTAGGTATTTGAGGAATAGATGTGAAGCTATAATAAATATCATAGATATCAATCTAATTAAGCATCAGCCGTATATAAATAGTGGTTAAATTTTTTTTTATTGTGATGCAGCAGCACCGTGCTGGACTGTAAACGCGACGCTTGTGGGTCCCATTTCTATTCGGAAGAATAAATTATTGCCATTTCTTCGTTCTGGTAACAAGAAGAACTCCGTTCTGGTTGAATTCGAACTCAACACATAATGACCTGGAAATTGGGTGGTGGTTTAACTCTGCGGATCCTGCGATATGCGGGATACACCGTGAAGCTAAAAGGAAGTTCGCCCAAACAAATTGCATACTATTAATAATAAATTCACCATACAACAGGTAAACAGAAAGAGCTCTCGAGGCCGCGCATTGAACATGTTTCCGCACTTTTCCCTCACCCAAATACACGTGAGTTGAATTATTTTAAATAAATAGGAAACTTTTGTTTTTTTGTAAATTTAAAAACGTCGTTGTTGTTCAATTTGGACGTGCTGCGCCACGACTGGCCTGATTGTACTGCAATCTTGCTAAAACGGCGGCATATCAGTAAATTTTATGGTTTAGCTGGTATATTAGAGTATAATAGATGATCCTGGCCTTTCATTTTTATAGAAAAATTAAAATTAAGTCAGCTTTCAGCCGCACACAGAAGGGTAGGCAGAGGGAACTTAGTGCTAAGACGCTCCGTTCCCCACTCTTTATTTTAACTAAATTTGCCGAGTTCTGGAGGCATTGCGGAGTGAGTGGCGAACTTAACGCCACACTTTGCCTCGAATCCAGAGCAAAGAAATGAAAATATATAAATGTAAATAAATATTTCGTTTTTTCGAGTGGGGATCGAACCCACAACCAGTCGATTTTACAGTCACACATTATATGTCTACAAAAATGGTCATCGGGCTAAACATCCTTAACTGATTAACTTTTTCTAATTGCTTATATAATATATGGTGGCTTTTTACATTATACAGCAGTAACACCTACCGCGTCTAGTTTCAAACTTTTCAATCAGCACCACTGAAACATACTTTCAAAATTTGATCCAAATTATATGTCTAGCCATTTCTCGCTTATAGCATAATATGCAGGAAAAAAATTGTGTTAAGACACTACATTCTCCATTCTCTATTTTAACTAAATGGGAAATGGAATGTTTTAACGTTAGATTCCCGTTGCTAACACTTCTATATGCGGGATACGGATTAGATTCAAACTTTAATATAGCTTATATGTATTTTACAAAAGTATATTACATTATATTACATCAGAGCGTTGTGGTGCAGTGACACAAGCGTGTGGCTGTAAATGAGACGGTTTCGGGGTTCGATTCCCACTCGGGGAACGAATTATTATGAACAATATTTAAATTTCTTTGCTTTAGTAAAAAGGCAAAGCACGGCATTGAGCCCTGCTACTAAACACGCAATCACTCAAAAATTCAGCGGATAGTGAGGTACACTCCGTTCCATCTCAACACTAGATCCCGCTGCCTACTTACTCTTCTAAATGCGGAATACAGTCTGAAGCTGAAAAAAAATTTGACTCTCCAATACACTTAATAAGTCGATGAGTAAACTTAATAAAACGAAGCTTATCGTACAGACCGTGACCGAGTTGCGAGTAAAGGGGGACGTTTATACTAACAATTAAAATATCGTATTGACTTTGCACGTTATTAAATTACTTATGATAGACTAGTTGCCGCCCGCATCTTTGTTCGCGTGGAATTCTGTTTTTTTAGGTCCTATAGGAATTTGGAGAAATCCGCTATTTGTGCTGCCATATATGTACTCTCTATTTTTTTTAAGCTTCACGCTATCCCGCGCAGCAAGGTAAGCAAAGGAATCTTGGGAACCTAGTGTTAAGACACTCCATTCTCATTGAGACACTTCCGTGTTTCGTGTTGAGTGGTCTATGCCACGCTCCGTCTACTAGAATATAATCATTTCCTAGAATGGAGACTAAAAGTTTTTTAAGGTTATTTTTAATTAAAATTTGTAACTCAATAATATAAAGATGTAAAGAGAGCGTATCTACGTACACTGGTAGTGGGTCCAAATTAAATGGTAATTTTTGCAGCTTCACGCTGTATCCCGCAGGTATAATGATAGACAGAGGGAACCTAATGTTAAAATACCCCACTCCCCATTTTCCGCCGAATTCTTTCGATGTTTTTGTGGTTTGGTTATATAAATTAAGAACTATTAATAACACGTCAGTTATTATAAATAATTAAATTCCCATATAACCTAATAGATATGTAATGTACGCTCAAGTAAACATCACCTTGAACGGTCCACAGTTTGTTAATTATGAGGAAAACAATTTGTATGATATTGTCATCTCACTTCGTGGACGTCCTCACTTATTGTTTAGCAGTCTACAGACGTAGTCGTCTACGAACGAGGTAGGGAATTCATTTCCTGGTTGCTTTTAGGATTCTTTATTTAAGAGAGCCAGCGATATGAAGTTAATGATATAAACTTTGTAAAATAATATTAAATGTTTCAGTATTTGGACAGTTCGTGGGAAATAGTGCCTTAACAATAGGTTCCCTCAACTAACTCTGCTTTACGTGAAACTACGTAGTAGTTGGTTAAAGTTCTTAGCCGAGTTTAGGCAAACAGGATACTAGTTTAAATTTCATTACAATTTTTTTTTACTCAATTTCAATATATTTAAATTACTTCTTAATTTTATTTAAGCTGGCGCTTATTATATATGACGGAATAAGAATGTTTACCCGTTATGTACCTATAGAGCAGGTTTAATATATACATTTTTTCAATGTCACATGTTACGTCACAATATCTATTTTGTCTCAATATATCAAATTACATATATATTTATTTTTACCATTCATTGTTTTTCTTCATTTTTAAGGCATCTGGTACTATGGACAATAATTCTAGGCAAAAAAATCTGAGCCAGAGAGCTCCTGGTTGGGTGGTTGAAAATAACACATAAGGGCCAAAGATATATAGAGAGCATATCTAAGTACCCTGCGAGACCTAGACTTGCGGCCGTTCATCGGCCTAGATGTACATAAAATCTTCGCAGCGCTGAGTTCCGCTACTCTTCACGCAATAGTTACGGAATTCGTCGGAAAGTGGGGAACGAAGTGCCTTAAAACTAGATTCCCTCTTCTTACCCTTCTTATATAGGGGATACAGCAAGAAGCTGATTGAATATTTTTTTTTTTCCGTTACTGAGTAACGGACAGATAATGTACATATATAATTAATGGATTTAGATAATTGGAGTTTGGCTTGTAGGTAGGGAAGCGAGTGTAGGAGAGTAGTAAGATAGGTTTACCCAAAATTTCTCATATAACAACAATAAATTGGATTTTTACATTCTACGTCTTCAAGACCACACAAGCGAAGTCCCGGACGATGATCGTTCTCGTCATCGCCCGTGACTTAATGAGGAATTATTTTCGTCTTCTCATACTCTACGCGGTTCAAGAACATAAGTGGCGATAATACAATGATATCTTCTAATAAACCTTGAATTTATTTTGATAGCGTCATTTATAATGATCTAATGTAAGAAATTATTTGAAAAAATAGTAAATCAAATATTTGATTTAAAAAAACCAATATCTTTAATCTATAGATCATCATCATTTCCGCCAGATAAATTAATGTTCCCTCCTCAACTCTGACTTAACTAGTGTAGTTTTTTTTCATCATCATCTATTAATGAATCCTTAGATCAATCAGAAATCAATATTGAATTACAAGTATTATTATAAAAAAATAGCACAATATATTATTACTATAGAATATATATAATATTCATGAGGCCAGTCGTGACGCAGCGGCACGAGGTGTGACTGCAAAACCGACTGGTTGTGGGTTCGATCCCCACTCGAGGAGGTGAAATATTTACTTAAATTTATATTTCCATTTCTTCTTCTCAACACATTGCGTGTTGAGGGGCAGAGAATTCGGCAGAAAGTGGGGAACGGAGTGTCTTAACACTAAGTTCCCTCTGCCTACCCTGCTGTGTGCGAGATACAGCGTGAAGCTGTTTTTTTTAAAATAATATTCATTCTTGTATCGTTTTCACTAAAAAAATCAATTTTAAACGATTTTTAAATATATTTAGATCACAATTCAAGATATCTAGTTTTTGTTTCCGCTTGATGACGATAGTATTATCATTTGCAAGTTAATGTATGGAAATTTCTTTATACTATATACCAATATTATAAAGCTAAAAAGTTTATTTGGTTGAACATGCTAATCTAAAACTGGAAGTGCCAGTTCGAATTGGAAAATATTTTTAACATTTTTTAAATTGTTATTCCACACTTAGGAAAGAAAAATACTTATTTAGAAAACGTATAAAAATGTGAACGTCCAGGAGGCGTGGGTTCGAGTTCCGCTACGTTCAAATTTTTATACGTTTTCTAAATCAGTATTGAAAAATATTTTTTTGTTTCTAAGTAATTTCTATTTGACGTCGCGGGCAAAGCTGTGGGTAAAATATATATATATATATATATATATATATATATATATATATATATATATATATATATATATATAATAGATAAAATGTATGTAACATTTTTATGCATCCAAGACTCATGCCAGTGTGTCCAGCCAAGTTACGACTACACACAGAACTTGGCACCCATAGATCTCCTATTCTTTTGTCTGTAATGTATCAATTTACTTAAAGGAACGACATAAAAACAATAAATTTGTAAATTAATAGATTTTTTTGCATGTTATAGAAAATTATAATGAATTGAAAACGGCGTTGTGCGCTGGCACAAGGATATGACTGTGAACCGAAGGGTAGTGGGTTTGATTGCTTAAGTGGAATGAAATATTTAATATTTTCATTTCCTCGTCCCGGTAACAGGGCGATACAGTTTGAAGCTAACAAAACAAAATGATTTCTAACCAAGTTATATCCTTTGAAGATGTCAATAAGAAATTAATACAAGAAAGTAACTCCTACAAGACGTCACGACGACCGGCGAAAGCTATTGAAAGCCTATACTTCCTCATAGATCTTCGACCAATATTTATTACTGCGTAACTAAATCCCAGCGGATAACTAACCACACTATATAAGTCCAGCTACCAGTGCATTTAGTAAGCAATGATTTATTTTAGTTTAGTTTTGTTTTGTTTTAGTTCGTTTTCTTGAAATATATATAATTAAGGTTTGAAATTAAAGGATATTGTAGGTTCAATCCGTGGTCGGGCGGGATGTTGTATTATAATAATTTACCCGCTGGAGTAGGACTAAAACGCGGCGTTGAGTTGCATCACTGAATACAAAATGTCTCGAATCCGTGCGGAAAGCGGAGAACGAAGTGTCTTAAAATTAGGTTTACTTTGGCTACTATGTGGTGAAAAGAGAAAAACTTTTTTGCTTTAAATATATTAGAACTTAACGCCGTTATATGTACATGATCATATAGAAAAATGACTATATTTAAAATATAAAAATCCATAGACAGTTAGAGATAGGATAGTTAGAGATTCTATCCCTCAACGCTCTAATATCTAGAAAATTGGATAGTGTGTGGGGAACGGAGTGTTTTATCACTAGGTTTTATCACTAGGCTCTGCCTACCCAGCTATATGCGGAAAAGAGCGTGAGTCCCCTTTTTATAACAGTATTATTAAGAATGCTATCAATGAAGTAAGTAAGTATTTACTATGGACGTCGCGTCTTCATTTAGTTGCATATACTCGTACATTTTAGTCGTGTTGAGTGTCGAGAGCGCTATAATTACACACCTAAGATATATTTAGAATAATAATTTAAATATTTTTCATATTTTTCTTATAGCGCAGGAACTTTTGGTTTGAAGTCAATATTACGGATGGTTTTTTATATAAGCCTCTATTTTTTTCCAGTTTAACGCTGCATATAGTATTGCAGCCTATTTTTAAGACATTTTCCTCGAAATCTTCAGATGAATTCTGGTGGAATTGTGTGATGAGGGGCGGACTTAACGCCGCACTTGGTCTAGGCACTAAAATATTGAATTTATCATTTCATCGAGTGGGAATTGAACTCACAACCTATTCTATATTTGAAGTCTCATACTTGTGCCACTGCGACACGACTGGCTCCTAATTCTAAGTCGATATTTGCTAGAATACCATTTAAATTGATTGAACATAGAGACAATAACAACAAAGTGAAGGCAAAAAGGATTGCTAAGTTGATAAATATAATGACAGATTACACATATATTTTGTTATTACCATTATTGCCATTACTTTTACTTCAGATTTGAGCCTTAAATATTTCTAGTCAATGAGTTTTTAGCTTCACGCTGAATCCCGCAAATGACAAGATTGAGATATTGTTCCTCAATTTTAAAGACTCTAGTATAACAAGGAAGTTGCAGTATTGAGTACAGCCACGCAATGCCTCCAGAATTCGACAGTACGTGGGGAAAGAAAATGTCTTAATGGAATCGGAATTTCTTAGCACTAGGTTCCCGTTTGCTCCTAATATTCCTATACAAACTTCCCAAAATATCTGTCCAAGAACATATATTTAGTATAGACGACATTAGGACGTTTTCGTATACATTATTCAATAGTGTATTAGCATGCGCGCGGTGTACGTGATTGCCTCATTCCTATGCAATTGCGTACTACCGAATGAACAGAATTATATACATCATTATTTTCATATATGATGGATTGTATTAATAGTTTTAGTTCAAATTGGACGGAAAGTGGAAAACGGAGTGTTTTAATAGTAAATTTTCTTAATATAAAGCGAAATAGCGAAATAAACAGAGAGTATTTATGTCGCTGTATCCCGTATATAGCAGGATACATAGATGGTACCTAAAGTTAAGTTAGTAAAAATCTGCTTCACGCTATATCCCGTACACAGCAGAGTAGGCAGAGGGAACCTAGTGTTAAAACAGTTCGTTCCCCACTTTCTGCCGGATTCTGGAGGCATTGCGTGTTGAGTGGTAGAACTCAACGCCGCGCTTTGCCTCGACACCAGAGCGAAGAAATGGAATTATATATTTAAGTATATATTTTATCTCCTCGAGTGGGGCTTGGATCGAACCCACAACTAGTGGGTTTTACAGTCACACTTTGTGCCGCTGCGCCACAACTGGCCTTAAAAGTTAGGTTAGTTTAGGTAACATTTCGTTCTAAACTTGCTACTCAATTTTCAAGATACTTTTAGACGTTTTGCTGTAATAAACTCCATATTTAATTTCAATGACATATTTAGATGTGAATACGCTATCATCGACAACCGAATGCACAACGACTGCGTCTAAACAGTATCAACATATCAAGCTATTATCAACTTTATTACAATAGGTACACAATTCAAATTACCTAAATATGAAAGTTTTAGATTAAATAAGGATTTAGATGTGTTATCATTATGTGTATTACAGTTTGTTCAGCGATGCATTAAGTTTATTAGCAAATACTTACATTGTAGTGTTTCGTAATTTATGTTTGTTTTGCTGAGTAAACTGAACGCTAGTGTCTCATGGTTAGAGTACTTACTGCTTACAATCATAAGGGATTCAAATTTCACTTAAATATGTATTTTTTAATATTTCCTATGTATACTTATTCATATCAAGCTGTTTGTGACACGTTGGGGCAGCGTATTGACTGTAACCGCGATGATTATCTCTATATAAATAAAATGAAAGAGTCTGTCTGTAGTTTCAAAATAGCCGTGTTTCTCCAAGTACATATAGTTATTTACTTATACCAAAATACAAACAAATAATTTTAATTTTTTTATCTGTCTGTTTGTCCGGGCTAATCTCCGAAACATGGGAACCGATTGTTATGGGAATAACATTAAAATGTAGAGGGGTTTGTGGAGCAACTAGTAGGTTATTTTATCCCGGAATTCCTCTACTTACCGCCTTTTTAGATAATATTATGTAGATGTGAAATAACTAAACAATTTTTTAACATGAAAATGTTTTGCGAGTAAAATCAAATAAAATCATAAAGGATTTTAGTTAAAACGCGCGAAGAAGCCGCTCAGGGCCTCTAGCTCTGATAACAAGACAAAGTGCCTACTGTGTTGGGTTCCGCCACTTAACACACAATATCTCAGAAATTGGACGGAAATGGGGAAGGAAGTGTGCTTAACTATAGCTTTAATCTTCTCTTCTGCTATTCGGGGATTGAGGATCAAATCTAAATCCATTACAAATAAGTACTGTTTCACTGTAGTATAAAAGTTTTCATTTGATTAATTAAATTTTCTCAGTACTATATAATTATCCTGATCTATAAATATAAATATGAGGAAAGTGGAATAAGAAGGAAGGAAACATGGACCGTAATTTATTAACTGAATTGCATTGTGTTTTCTATTTGTATTTCATACTTATACGTTCAGATTACTATGGCTTATTACGAAAATCTTAGATTATAAAAAAAAACACTGTTGTGTACATTAGAAAAGTTATGTCTAAATTATTATTTTTAATTAACTTGTCGGGAAAGATTATAGGCTATATATTTTTTTTCAGCATCACTCTGTATTTCGCACATAGCAAGAAATGCAGAGGGAACCTGGAAAACTAGAGTTAAGGCACTCGATTCCCATTAAAACATAGATTTCATAGATTCTTACATTACGTCAATTGTTTTGATGAAATCTACTGCATCTGCGACTAGTTAGTTGCCTTAGGTACTTAAACGTGTATGGTGGCATACACACCATTTAGTGATTTAGATTTGAAGACGCGGACAAAAATATATAACAAAAATAATCCATAGCTAAAAAAAAGCAAAACCTTTTCATTATATGTTAAATAAAGGAATCTCATATTACGAGTACATTGTTACTAGGAAAATGGTAATGTTATTCCATACATTCATCATTGTAGGTACATCGGGTTAGATGTATCGTTCGTGTATTGATCGATACGTGGCTGCTGTAGAAACGTGAGTGTTCTTGGTTTAGTTTATTATATTTTAGAGATATAAAAAAAAATGTGATAAGGTGCGACGTTGAATTTTACTATTAATCATTTTACACAATGTCTCGAAAATTGGGCGGATAGTGGCAAATAGAGTGGGCAAAGGGAACCTACAGTCACTTCCTTACTTTCCGTGCAAATTTTGAAACTTTTTGCCTCATAACCAGAGCGGCAAAATGAAAATATTAATTCTCCGAATGGGACTCAAACACAGAACCGCCGCGTTTATAGTCAGATGTCAAAAATTATGAGAAAATATTCAAAACTACAACGATTTTAATCATATTTTTATGGTATATAAGTACATAAGCAGTTTGTTTGTCCAGCCGTGCCCAACTATGTCAAGATAGCTTTTAATAATGTCATAGTACTCATAAAAGTGTATTGAGGAACTCAGTGCCCTTCAGACCACCTCTACTAGGTACACTGAGTGATTTCATAGAGGACGCCACTCTCGGGAAATGACGTAAGCTGGTCATCGGTTTTGCTTACCTCTATATTTCAGGAATATGGAAAGAAATTATATGTGCTATTAATTTTAACTGGTTAGCACGCGTTTTGGAAAATAATTGTCTTAATAAACGAACAAACAGACAGACAAACGGAAAGGGAAGTGAGCCTAAAAGGGTTCAGTTTTTTTCTTTTAGGGTACGGAATCCTAAATAGGAGAATTTAGTGTCCTATCATTATTATTTCTCTGCCTACAGCTGTCCTTTCAAGGTAAAGGACGCATGAATATTTTGACAAATATCTAGTAAACACATTAGGTACATAATATAATGCCGTCTGAGAGTAAATACGATGGTAGCAGGTTCGATTTCCAATTGGGAGATTGAACTATTCTCATTTCCTTGGTCTGATAACAAGACAAAGCGCGAAGTTTTGTTATAATGAACAAAAGTCTATATATTATTAAATATTTCTTAACTCTTACTCGAAACAACGTCGCTACTATTAAAGACGGTAACAACTTTGATTTCCCAAGAGCTAGTGATTGGATTCGTTAGATCTTTGTGTAAATTTTGATCTAGTTTCAATATTCTCAAAGGTATTTGTTGTATTAATAATATATCACATATAGGTGTGCTTGGAATACAGTGCTGTCTCCATATTAATCATTTATTTTTTTGAGAAATATTTTTGAAAATTGGGCATTGCGTCGAGAATGGAGTGTCTTGAAACTAGGTTCCCTCTGCCTACTCTGCTATACGCAGGATACTGTGTGTTACTTAAAATAATGTACATTAATTTCTTCAGAAACCATACCAAGCAACAGTTCGCAAACTATATTGTTTATAATTAAATTGTTTATTATGCTAAATTTATTTTTAGTCTCGCCACATGTAGACTAGCTGGTACTCTGACGTCGGACATGACGTGCGTAGAGCCAAATGTTCAGAATATGTATCGCCTCGAGATATTCTATTATGTTAACATGTTGATATTGTTATATTTTTTGAGAAAATGTCTATAGTAGTTAATATCTGGACCTTAAATTATATTTTTTTTAGTTTAACTCTAGATTTCATGAAAAAATATATGTCTATAGTGAGTTTTTTTAATTTATATGAAAATCCCGCTACTTCCCGTTCCCGTAACACTTTTGGGGAAATCTTCTCTTAGTGCTCCCCTATACTCCCTAACTTGCCATATTTCATCTATCTTAGTGCAGTATCTCCGTCTGTCGTTTGTCTGTCAGTCAACAACGAAAAATTTTTATATCTATATAATATAGATTATATAGATTCTGATATTGTCCAGGAAAAAGACAACAGTTAACACATTATACGCCATTTTGTCGTATTTCTTTTATAAAATAGCTAATTCAAAACATTATGGTTTTTTTAAATCTCATATTACAAGTTTCTAACTTCGGCGTCCTGCTCCATATAGGGAACTATTATTTATATATATTTATAGTTTATTGTCAATTATGTATTTCAATATTGTAATTTATTTATTTATCATTTTTATACAAACATACATTTAGTAGAATTTATATATTTTGTAGTAAGTATTTGTATTCAGTTTATTTATATGAAAGCGCTCGCTACCGTCGACCGAACCGCTAAGGTGCTTTATATACGTCCCATTGTTTTCCCAGTTATTTGTTAATATTATTATAATTTTTGTGTTCTCTTTTATATATATATTTGTGGTTGACTTTTGTATGAACTGTGTCGTGATTTACTATTTTCGTTAAAACTATATGTACTTAAAAATGGTGTTGAATATACTCAGAGTAAACCGTGAGTAGACTTTTTATTATTTACTATCAACATTACACTTATATATAAGTAACAAAAAAACATATTTAAGTAATAATATAACAAATAACAATGTACATGACACTATGTATTGTTATTTGTTATCTAAAATATGTACGGGCGAAAATTTTAATAGTAATAAATAGGTTTTAATACATAAAAATATAAAAATTCACGCGACTGAAAACATTACAGTTATGGGTTCAACTCCTACTCGGGGGAATCAATTATTAAATATTTTGATTTACCTAGGGAGGGATATACCGTGCAGTTATAAAAACATATTATACTGTCTTTAGTAAATAAATGGCGGCGTTAAGTTGCGTTACTGAACACAATCTGTCGAAAATTGAGCGAAAAGCGAAATTCGAAATAAAGCGTGAGCGGTCTTTTTTTTCTAATAATTACAAATTATGAGACGCCGTGGTGTAAAAAATATATACTCTTACTCTTACTCTTCTTAAATGTCTATTATTTCAATGTAAAAAAATTCTACTCATTATGTTTGCAGCCTAAAGAGATATCAATTTGAGGTAAATTATTAAGTATGCGTGAATAATATTGAAATATAAACCAAAATTATACAATAATTTTTATTATAAACTAATTATAGGTTCACAGTGTATCCCATATACAGCATGGTAAAAAGAGATAATCTAATGTTAAAAAATTGTCTATATAACCAACTCAACACCGCGCTTTGTCTATCAGAGTAATATAAGGATTTTCTCCAGAGAAAATCGAACCTACGACTACTGTACTTACTCCAAAAAGTATGTAGTAAGGAAGACCCCTATTGTATATTTGTTTAAAATTGTAAAATGTTACATGATAGCTAATATAAAATTACGTCGCACCTTGTGTTGGACGGGGAAGCACCTAGTCATATCGATATGTGGTTAAAGCAAGCCGGTAAAGCAAGCTTTATAATTTTTTTTAACTTCACACTGTATCCTGCACGAACTAGGACAGATAGAGGGAGCCTGAGATCCTAGTGTTAAGACACTCCGTTCCCATTTAGACACTCCTGTTCTCAACTTTCCGACGAATAGCAATGGCAATGAGAATCTTACTAATATTATAAATGTTAAAGTTTATGAGGATAGGTACTTGTTCCATTTTTACGCAAAAATCACTAAATGGTTCTGGATGACATTTTACATCAGAATAACACATGTAAAGATTTTATGTAGTTTGGCTGTAATATAACAATACTTTACGCGGGCGAAGCCGCGTTTTGGTCACTAACGTATTATATGGCATACTCTCGCTTATTTTTATTCCACAACGTGGGCAACAGCATTTGAAAAGTTCGTATGACGTATGTCCAAGTTTCCTACACAATTTACCACTAGATTTTCTATAATTAAATACAAAAATACAGGATAATATTATGTGTAATATTTAAAAACAACTAAATTTCTCATATTTTTTTTAAATATAAACAAAATGGTTGGCTGTCTGCATATGAAAGATTTATGAGAAAATTTATTTTTCCGTGCACTTATCAATATAATAGAAATCAATTAACTTTTGTCGTATTTAAATCGATTCTTGTATAAAAAAGTTTGGTCAAACGTCTAAATGTATAAATATTGTCTTTAAAATAATAATTTAATAAGAAAACGAAAGTAATTCAGATTAAAAAACAAATAATTGTATGTTCAGCGGGCGAAGCCGCGGCGGGCCACTAGTTAATTATATATCCATATATACCGTCAATCAAAGGTCAATGCGGAGTTTTGACAATGGCGACGCAAGGCAGGTGTTGGTTTGCTACGTAGATCGGATGTATGACGAATACATTTTGCGACTTTTTAGCTCCGGTAGCCTTAGACTATCATATAGAAATGATACCATGGAGTTTAGACATTATTTAGTTGTAGATTTAGACTAATCTGCCTGAGGCTGTCGCAGAGTAGGCAGAAGGAACCTAGAATTAAGACGATCCGTTCCTTTTTCTGCCAAATTTTTCGAGGCATTGCGTGCTTAGAGGGGGAACGCAACGGCGGGCTTTTGCCTTAGAGACAGCGTGAAGAAATAAAATATTAATAAATTCATTCTCGCGAGTGGGAATCGAACACATAACTGTCGCATTTACAGCCACACCCTCATGCCACCGAGCCACGACGTCCTCGATACAGAAATACTTATATATATTATATATAAACTTACAATAATCACCACATTTGGAAACCTCAGATAGGTATACCTATCTGATAGCTGTATAGATCTCGAACTTAAAAACACACATCACCTGGATACGTAGCACTCCACTACTGTGTACTTCCTCAGTAAGTTCCTTCCACGCGCCCTACAACTCTGAAATGACCCACCTTCGGCAGTGTTTCCAGGTCAATACGACATGGGTACCTTCCAAAATACGTTTAACCACCTTAAAGACCGCACGTACGCGGCGGTGATCACTTACCACGAGTTGATACGTACGGTCGTTCGCCTTGTCTTTTTCTATAAAAAATACATCGAGAAGATAAATAACAGAAGTTCTATTTGCTGTTCTATGTGATGTACGCATTTCTCCCACCTCCATATAGCGACGTCCCATTCAACATACGAGTATGTATTACTGACGCATTGTTAAGTTTAGGTCAGTTTAACTTTATTAGGCGAAGTATTGGCTTACACTGCTAATATTTTTTTAATCGATACAAAAAAGGAGGGTATTGATTTTTATAATTAACATTATTAAGGTCGAATGAATAATTATGTTTGTATATTAAATTGTAAGATAAAACAATTAAATGCTTTTACGTAGTTTTAACAGGTACTTGACGCAATAGTGACGTTCATATCCGGAGGTCGGTTGTGGCGCAGGGCAAAAGCTTGTGAATGGAGTAAACGCGACAGGTTGGGAGTTCGATTCCTACTCCAGGAAATTAACTATTTTATATTTTTATTTTATCGCCTTGGTAACGAGGCTAAGCGTGGCATTGAGTTCCGTTACTCAAGTCGCAATCCCTTCAGAATTCAGCGGAAAGTAGGAAATTGAAGAGTCTTAATGGAAACAGTATCTTAACAGGTTCCCAGGTTTCCTCTGCCTACCTTGCTATGCGAAATACAGCGTGAAGTAAAAAAAGTCCAGTAGTTGCGACTACGCTGTCTACTCACTCAGTAACGGATGACGTTTATATATACCTATATTATATTATAAATACACAAAAACCGCTATTAAAACTTAACTTTTAGTATGTAATACGTAATAGCGTTTCCTCCTTTCATACAATAAGGAAAATAAGCCTCGATTCGTACCAGCAACATTACGATGTAGGCGCTAATTTGTGAAATGCCGCACCGCCGTCGTCGCCGTGCCAAGAGTAGGAAGTGTGGTATTCTTGTACTGGATTGAGAAACATCGTTTTAATGAACACGTTTTTGTATGAGGTTTTATTAAAATGTGCGTATTAGTTTGGAATTCGATTCTCATTTGTGGGTATAACATAATATCTATTAAGTAAACAGGATACAGCTAGGGGATTATAGTGTTAACACACTCTGTTTCTCATTTACCGTTTCCACTCTGTTTCTCATTTTAGAAACATTGCGTGTACAGTGGCGGAACCTAATGTCGCGATTTGTATGCCCGACTGGGTAGATGAAAAAAAAAATATAATCAATCACCCTTATGGGGACCCACGACCTTCACGTTTATAGTTAGTCGCTATCCCACTGCGCCACAATGAATGAAGTCAATAACCGCGACGGTAGTGGGTTCGATCTCACTGGGTGGGGATGAAATATTCAATATATTCATTTTCTCTGTAACGAGGCAGGATGCGACGTTACGCTCCGTTACTCAATATGCAATGCCCCGGGAATTTGGCAGAGCGTTCGCAGAACGGGGAACGGAATTGTCTTAACGGGAACGAAGTATCTAAGCACTACGTCTTCAGATTATCTCTGCATACCCTGGTATGTGCAGCATACTGCACCAAATCAGTAGCCTTTAGAATTATATCAAATAAAAAGAATGATTAAGGTTAGCGGCACAGCGTCTAAACTATAAAGGCGCTGGTTATAGGTTTGATTCTTACTCGGGAGAATGAATAATTTAGATTTAGATTTAACAAGATAAAGCGTGCGAGTTGTGGGACATGTAGTGTCTTAACTTAGGTTCCCTCTGCTTGCGGAATACTGCGGGAACCTAAATAAAATAATAAAATACAACTTTACAACAAAGTAATATGAAAATCCTAGTATTTGTAACAACAAGAGCATCACAGCCTAGATCTCAGCTGACAGTTACCCATTGTTCTCTGACATTGTCTGTGTTCATTAACTCTTTAATACAATAATATTGTTTTTGATGTATTTTCTTAAGAAAACATGTAGAGCCGGCCGCCTTATGTGGGACGACGTGTAATTCAATAGAATTATCTTTAAATAATAATGATCACATGATGTAGATAACCAGTTTGTATGGTTTTTTGATTTAAAAATAATATTTAAGTATTTAAGCCGTTGTTATGCCAAAGCCAAAGGTAAGCCTTATACTTACTAAATTGAGGATGTGGCTATATTTCAGAAGCTCTAGTTTGTCACAGCGTTTGACTTTAACCGCGACGGCCGTGGGTTCGATTCTCACTCGGGCGAATGAATTAATTACATTTTCTTCGGTATTTTCTTCACTTCACAAGTAATATTCACATTCAAATTCAAATAATTATATATATTAATAATCTCAAAATGTAGAGCGAAGTCTACAGCACTTCTAAAAGCTGATAGTTAAGTGTCAAATCCGTGATTCAAAAGTAGAGTTTTGACTTGCAGAATAGAAAAATGAGTGAAATCATTACACGACTGGGGATTGAACCCGCAACTGTCGCTACGATTGCTTCATCTGGATTATTACTATTAATACAATTAAGCTTCATTTATGCTTAATTTAACTAACCAATTGTTTTGAACATGGACTGAATCATTTGAAGCAACTAAGTAGTTCCCCGCTAACCCTTACATACATAAATAAATCAAATTAGCTTCACGCTGAATCCCGCACACACCAGGGTAGGCAGGGGGAATCTAGTGTCAAGATACCCCGTTCCCCAATTTTGGCATTGCGTGTTGAGTGGTAGAACTCAACGCCGCGCTTTGCCTCGACACCATAGCGAAGAAATAGAAATATAAATTTAAGTAAATATTTCATCTCCTCAAGTGGGGATCAAACCCACAACCAGTCGGTTTTACAGTCACACTTTGTGCCACTGCGTCACGACTTGCCTCAAACAGAACATAGATAACAGGAAAATACGAGGAGGCGACACTAAATCAATCGAGTGCAGGCAACAAATCAAAATTAGTCTATTTCTAGAACTGTGGAGACGCAATACTCTACGGGAGGGCTTCAATCACGATGAAGTCCACGTAGCTCAGTCAATAGTCCCCAGATATCACTCAAACATACTGAAACACACGAAAATATCCTTTACCTCTCTATTATAGGTGCTAGATTCCTTCGAACCAACGATTTAGAGTATAAATCATATGTAAATCACTAAAAAGAACTGTATTTCGGTGATGTAGAGTTCTAAATCGACCAGCCCGACTCTACATCATATATATATGTTGCAAAATAGATCCCGATACAATGCAAAACGTGATGGCTACAAACATGATGTATGTTACAATAGCGCGGGGACGTGCGGTGTGGTGACAGGTCAATTGTAAATATGACTCAAATGATAATAATATTGTAGAGCATTATATTATATAGAGTGTTGCGTCAATAACAAGATGGTATCTGTACGTTAAATAAGGATTTTGTAGGTTTATTATCTCCTTTATTATTATTTTGTAGTTTTACGCTGTATTTAGGATATGGAGCAGGGCAGAGAGGAAGCTAGTGTGAATTTTCCAGAAATTGCGTGTTAAGTAGCGGAATTTAACGCCGTTTTTGTCTACGTACCAGAACGAGGAAATATTTAATTCAAGTGCTATCTGATGTTAGATTCATCCAGGCATTAAGATATATATGTAGATATCGAACGAAAGGCAAAGTGGAATAACAAAAGATACAAATTGGCCGGAGATCGATTTCCCCATACTTCCTCGATAACACTAACCTACATTCGCGGTCTGAATGCAATTGATTTGATAAGAGATAACGGTAATCTTATGAGCTATATTGGCGAATTAAATGACGATAAATCAACAAAATATGCTTATCAGAGTGTTTACCTATGTAGGCTTAATTTAATTAATAGATTTTTTTCCAAACGTATATTTTATATACTTTCATGAATATTTGAGGCCGGTCGTAGCGCGTGGGGCACAAAGTGTGACTGTAAAATCGACTGGTTGTGGGTTCGATCCCCACTCGAGGAAGTGAAATATTTATTTACATTTATATCTTCATTACTTCGCTCTGATGTCGAGGCAAAGCGCGGCGTTGAGTTCCGCCACTTAACACACAATGCCTCCAGAATTCGGCGGAAAGTGGGGAGCGGAGTGTCTTAACACTAGGTTCCCTCTGCCTACTCTGCTGTGTTGGGATACAGCGTGGTGCTGATTTGATTTTTTTTTTCATAAAATAGGCCTGTGTGGTTGAAGCCAGTCGTGGCGCAGGCCTCAAGCGTGTAACTATAAACGCGATAGGTTGTGAGTTGGATTCTCACTGGAGGAAATATTCAATATTTTCATATCTTCGCTCTGGTATCGATGCAAATCGCGGCGTTGGGTTGACTCAAAACGCAATGCTTGCATAATTCGGCGGAAAGTGGTGAACGGAAGTGTATCAATAGGAACGGAGGTCTACAGGTTCCCTGAATGTTCCCTGATTGTTTTTTTTCGCTAAGTATGTATTGAGAAAGTTATAAGTCTATTGGTCAATAAGTTTTAAATTTAGGCTTGACTTTAAGTTTAAGAGAAATATTTTTCTGTAAAAAATACTAGTATAAGCACGCATAGAACTGTACATAGAAGTCTCTTGAATCGCTTTCTTTATCTATTAGTTAAAACCGTACTAAAATACGTTTCAGAATTTTAAAGTTACGGCTGGCAAGTGTATTTGTTTACATAGTGTATGTAAGGATTTTTTAATTCATCTTTAATTTTTCTACTATTAAATAATGTATATAAATAATGTATATGCTGATGAATGGAAAAAGAAGACAGTAAAGACTTAATTCTAGGAACAGGTGCACAGCGGTATAGCTACTGACTATAAACGACGGCTATGGGTTCCCTTCCCATTCGGGGCAATGTTTTCTTTGAATGCAAGTACAAAAAAAAATATATTTCAATATTAAAAAGTTACAAGAGAACAAGGCAAAGCGCAGCGTTAAGTTCTGTCGCTCAACACGCAACATCTCAAAAAATTTACCGTGCGCGATTAAAGGAGTAAAATTTAAATACTAAAATAATAATTTAAAAAAATAAAACCCTTGCTTATTTACCTTAAACAGCTATATAAGAACCCACAATCAGCGACATAAACTGGCAATACGTCATATCACCTACAATATATAACCCGTTCATTGTACTTTTATGTATATACTTCATCAGTATGTACGTTTCTGTCAGTATGTACATATATAATATAAGTACAGCCTCATATTACCATATACGTAAACGAAATGTTTCTTTAATTATGTGACCGCGTGACTTTGTGAATAATTAGTAAATAGTCATTATAAGTTGAGTGCGTCGTGACTGTGAATGTGACAGTTGTGGCTTCGATTCCGGCTCGGGGAAATGAATTATTTTGATTTCTCGCCCTTGTACACGTAGCGTGATGTTGTATCCCGACATTTAACACGCAATGTTCCATTTGCCTACGCGGAATTTATGTGAATTTGCTTTTGTCCTTTTTAAGATTTCGTACCTTTTCAGGAAAAAAGGAACCCTTATAAGATCACTTTGTTGTCCGTCTGCCTGATCCCTAGATTTCCTAAAAAAATTGTATTTCTACATTTACTTAAAAAAGACATGGCCGTTTATATCAAAATTAATAAGGTACTTTCGGTTGACATAGAATTATGAAATTTGGCAGCTAGCATCTACAGGTAGTGCTAATTCAGTAAACTAAACAACCTCGCGCTTAAAATGGGGTAAAAAAAATAAAATGAGGAACAGAAGTGTCTTAATAGGAACGGGGTGTCTTAACATTAGGTTCTCAAGGTAACCTTGCCTACCTCTCGCCTCTATAATGTATAGTGCGAGATACAGCTTGAACCTAAATAGTATTTAGTGTTAAGACACTCCATTGTTAACTTTCATTATAAAATACGAAAAAAATGAAGAAAAAACGGAGTATTACAATAGTTTCTCTATAATTACTTTACGTGATGAAGGATATGCGTCAAAGTACATAAAACTAATATTATTTATAAATAAATAATTGCTAATTAGTTCTATAATATTACTACGGCAAGCTTCGCTTGAGATAAGCAATAAAGAAACAAGACAAAAACTATAGAATAAAAAGGACTTAACTGATTTATGGTGATAAATAATCACACTTTTTCTTGTTGATTTTGCCGTTGTGATGCAGTGGCAAATCGTGTGACTGTAAGCGTGACGGGTTTAGATTCGATATCTACTTGGAAGAATTAATTGATTCATTCTTGCTTGTAAGAAAGTGGGCAAGTGAGTGTCTTGACACTAGGTTCGCTCATTCTGCCCTATTATATGTAGGATATAGCGAGAAGCTGAAAAAAATCTACTAAGCATCTACTAAGCTATGACTTTTTTTAATCTGATCGTGCTATATACTACCCATAACTTTATACTTATGTAAAAATAGAAAATACTGTTAACTTCTTCAGTAAAAAAAGTTATTAATATTAAAAATAATATACAGCTAAAAAGATTGATATGTTTGGTTGTTGAACGTCCTAATCTTAGGAACTACTAATTTGAATTGGAAGTAGAAAGAATGTTTGAGTGTTAGGGCTATATGAATATATGTTACATTCATATAGCCTCATTGTCAATCATCGTCAAATTACTTACGGTCAGAATTACAACTCCAAATCTTTTTATTTGATCACGCCGATGAAGCCGCAGTTGATAGCTGGTTAACTATCCGCTGCTAAGATTCCTAACTAATAATAAGTTCCGCGGAAAGTGGGGAACGGAGTGTCTTCACATTAGGTTCTCTCTGCCTACTCTACTGCACACGGGATACGGCGTGGAGCTGATTTTTTTTAACTTAACTTTTTTTGTGACGTTTCATTTCCTGGGAAAATTACACTGGAAAAAAAACTAAAATACAGAGGAACCAACAGACAAACAGACAGTGCACTTAAAACTGTTAAAGTGTAAATAAATTAAAGCGAAAACATTAATGGATATATTGTCATGCATTATTACAATAGTTATAGTAATCATAATACAGACAGACGTCAATCATTCTAAGTTACGATTATAAAAAAATAATAGTTATTAACTTAAAGATTCCTAGTTTTTGCTGTCATTAATTAGCTAGTCAGGTTGCGCCGGCGTTAAATTGTAGATTTTTTTTTTCTTTTTGCTTTTTTACATTAAAATTTATTTATTATAGAAATTATAATAATTATAATTAAAACTGACGTCGCGCATTGGCACGAAAGTGTGACCGTAAACGCGGCGGTTGTAGGTTCGATTGCTACTCGGGGGAGCGAAATAGTTAATATTTTCATTTTCTCTATCTGGTAACGAGACAATTTGCGGCGTTAAGTTTCCCTATGCTTATTCTGCTATGTGCAGTATAGAGCCTTTAGGGCCTTTTAAAAAATAAATTATTAATTAATATTTTCAAATGAAAATGCCCTTTGTCTTGTTGCCAGCGCGGCGTTGAGTTCCGCCACACAATACGCAATCCCTCGAGAATCTGGCGGAGATTGGGGAACAGAGTGTCTTATTTAACACTAGGTTTCCTTTTGCCTACCGTGCTATACTCGTATGCGAGAAGCAAAATATATTAATTATTTTTGTGTCATTGGCAGAGGATAGTGAGAAAACACTACTTTCTCTTATTTTCACTCGTTTAAAATAAATGATAAGTAATGATATCTAACAATATTTTTTTTACTAGAGTAGGTTGACGTGAAGCGGCACAGCCTCTGACTGTAGATGTAACGGTTATAAGTTCGATTACTACTCCGAGGAATGAATTATTATCATTTCCTCGATCTGATGACAAAACAAAGCGCGGCGTTGAGTTTCGCTAGTTAAAAGTCTAGTCAAAAACTTGGCAGATATTTCGAGAATGGAGTGTCTTAGCACTATATTCTTTTAACAAAAAATATTTAATTTAAACCTATAACAATTACGATTAGCCTTAAACCTTCAGACAATTAAACTTTTTATTATTAATAAAAACTTAAATAAATATATTAAAACGTTTCGCAACCATTATACATACAATAGTTTACAATTATTTTTTCAATATATTTGCATAGAACGTGACTTTTTGTGTCGAGTAAGAGTTTTTATTAAGCATTTTTGTTTACAGGTCATCGCTGACAGTGGACTACTGGTCGCACAGTAATACCCGGGCGGGGTAGAGCGGCCGGTTGCGCGCGCGCAGCTCCGACCACCGCTCCATACCCTCTCCGCGAGCCGCGCGAGGCGCACGCGTCGCTACGCAACTTACTTTAGTTTCACCTGTATTTTTTTCAAATCCGAGTGTTTCTAATATTGCGATATCTGTAGAAAGGATTTCTGTGAACGTTCCATTAACAAATTCTTTTAGAAATTAAAATAAAAAAAGTGTTAAGTTAGTGCATTCCAAGCCGGTGTCGTTCTTTAGTGGACGAAGTGTACTGTGTGTGTTGGCCAACTGGTTTAATGCTCTGTAACGTGAACTAGATAAATAAACAAGAATTATTATAGTAGAAATATGACACTTAAGTGAATGCAGAATGTAAATTTTGCATTTGGCAGCTAATTTTGTGGTAAAAATGGCTCGAGGCATGTTGAGTGAAAACGAACGCCATTGCTTGGACGCGGGTGCAAAAAGTCAGCCAGATCGTGTGCAAGATGCAGAAAAAACATTAAGCGATTGCAAATCTAACGGACTGAGAGTTCGCTTCCTCGATGAAGAGGGAAAGACGGAAAGGACGGTCAGCACGGACACGGTCGACTGCGCAGTATCACGAGTCAAGAAGATTCATATACTAAAAAACAGAAGTTCCAGCGAAACCAGCATACTCTTGAGAAATCCATCTCTATTTAAACGACGCGTGAGCTCAGAGCGTCGGTACAGCGATGGCCAAACAGACACCCTCAACAATAATTCTATGAGTGAAAACTTGAATGGGAAGTCACACACCGATTTAACCAAGACTGGAGACCAAACCAAAGAGAGCCAGAACTTCAGAAAGAACTGTAACGTTTACAGTGTTAACCAAGCGAAGACTTTGACTCCTGAACGGAAGAAATTGCCATTGACTATCCCAAGATTGATAGCCCACCGAGAGTTTGAGAGCAAGTCGATCCTCCCAGCTGAGGTTTGCTTGGCAGATGGAGCTTCTGGCAAGGATTTTACATCTCGTGCTATAGACCGTCTCTCCCGTGGCTTGGGCAAGCTACTCCGTCGTACCAACAGCGTCCGGATCAGCGAGCCAGACCCAGTATACAAAGTGGCATATCTCGGGAACGTGCTCACTGGATGGTCTAGAGGTAAGCTATCTATGTTTACACTGTGACTGTGATAACAAATCGTTTAAATTAAACTCTATTTGACCTGAAAGGTCTTAAAAGGCTATCGAAACTGATACAGCTTGTTACGCTCCCAGTTTGTGATATACATATAATTATTGTTTCATTTGTAACAAATATTATTTTATTATTCAGCATATTAAAGACGTGTAATATATTAAACTAAAACTGTAATCAAGTAAAATTATACAGCTTCATTTCACAAATACTAATAAGTTTTTGATGAACTTAGTAATTAGTGGTTAAACAATATAATACAAAGTATTCTATTATATTCTTACAAAGTGTACAATATGGTATTAAATGTAATATCTACGAGTATGTGGAGGTTTCGTCAGAGGTGACCTAAGCGAGGTCCCCGTGCACCACCTGTAAGACTTGTTAGCGTTTATCATAGAGCATTGCAATAAAATCACGTTCACAGCCAAAGTGGCCAGATAAACAGGCTGATGGTTGTTCAAAAATCAACTAATATACACGTATTTTTGTTTCCTAATAAATAATAAATATTTGGATGACTCATACACGGAAATTTGATCCCGGATTGCTTGTTTTATAGTAATAAGATACAGGATACATAATTTAATTGAACACACTGGTTTAGCAATTCAAAGTCAATAATCACTAGACCAAAGCTATTTTGTAGTAAGATATTTAGATTTGATTCATTTATTTTATATCTAGTTTTCGCGAATGTTCTACATTATAAATAAAAAAAACCGTCCAAATGGGAGTCTGACTCGCGCACAAATGGTTTCGTACTATTATCTTTAAAAGAACAGTAAAAAAATATATGTTTATTGTATTGGTTACTCCCCTTTAAATATTTTTTTTTATTTTATTCATTTTTAGTATAGCGGCAACGGAAATACATCGTCTGTAAAAATTTACACTGTCTAACTGTCACGGTTCGTTAGATACAGCCTGGTAACAGTCGGACAGACAGACAGCGGAGTCACATTTATAGAGTTTCATCTTTTGGTTGCGGAACTCTGAAAAGAGTTGCTTTACGCATTTCTTTATACCAGAGTAGGTGCGTAACTTAGTGCTAAGAAACGACCTTTTTCCCTATTTGTAAAAACATTGTAATTATGTGGCGTAACCCAATACTAAAAAGAGAAAACAAAAATTAAATACTCCGAGTGGAAATCCAACTAACTGATCACGTTGTAAACAAAACTATTTAAACCGTACTAATCACTTATATTTTTGTATTCGCAAATTCTAAACATACTCTATATCTCTGCTTCAATGATTCAAATTATTATCTCTATATTCTATGATTCAAGCTGGTTACTCAGTGATTCAACGCAAATGATATCTTTAAATAAGCATTATATTATTTAGTTAAGAACTCGTGCTATAAACGAGATAGCGTGATCAAATATGAAATTGAATCTGAATTACCTTACTCTAATCTTATGTAGAGTTAGTAATAAATATGTTTTAAGGCTATTTTTACCACTTTAAAAGAAGGAGGTTATAATAGGGGTGAAAAGGTCAAGATTATATTTAAGTATGATGGATAAATTTATGAATTTATGAGTGCATGTTGGTTGGTCCACAAATTTCTCGGAATCTAAGTCGCGTAGAGATAATCCTTTTCAATTTGAATTAAATTAAATATTTTAACTTAAGGAACGGTCCAAGTTTTGTAGTTTTTGAGATATGAGTGTCCAGGCATGTATGTAATTGTCAGGTATTTGAAGTCGCCGTATGGGAATCACATTGAATATGTGGTTATAGAGTCATTGTTTTCTACAAAAAAAATGAGAACTGCGCAGAAATCGAACTTATATATCGTTTTTTTAAATACTATTGTTATTTACATTGTTCCACAGAATTGAGTGTCAAAATGCTTAGGTTCCTTCTGCCTACCCTCCTATGCTTCAAAATGAAGGCTTCTTTTAAAGTGAACAATTAAAAAAATACAACTTTTACCATTCTTTTTCCAATACATTCACATAAACAAAAAAAACACATATTCACTTCTATTTGTAAAAGAATATGATAAAATTTCGTGAAACCTTCACGCAATTTGAGGGTTTAACTTAAAAGCAAAGGCCGTCTATGCGTAAGTAGTTCAAGGCGCGAGTCGAGATTTGGATCTAAATGAATTGTATTTTAATCGATATAATATTATAGTATGTAGAGTGTCGAAACTGCAAGCCTTTCTACAGAATTCACTTAGCTGCTTTAATATTATTTTTGTCATGTTTTTTATTATATTTTTCATTTAATTTCTACTTAGCTGAAGTGGACATAGATTAGAGAACAGAGTGTTAGGACACTATTGATTGGAGAAACAATTCTCCGTTTACTTTTGAGTAGCTGTGCGGAAATAAAGAAAACTCAAATAGATATCAAACCCAAAAATCGTATGTAAATGTATACAGTATTACATATAATTTATGACTACATTAAAATAATGAAATACCTAAATGTAAAGTTTTTGTTTTAATTTTATTTTAAAATATTTTTTTTGTTTTCATCGTATTTTTATAGATAAATTAAATTATTGTTATAACAACGTATATGTAGTCAGGAAGGAAACATTTAAATTTTTAACCAACGTCAAAAAAATAAGGTAATCAATCAGCAGGTCTTGTTGAATTTGGACTTTTACATTACTTTTACTTTTTACGCGAGTTATTTAAGCTTTTAAGCATGTGCGCGAAATTTCTTAAATGTATGTATGTTAGTAGAAAAAATGCGGTGTTGGGTTCCGTATTTAAATACACAACGTATGTATTAGTGTTGATAGTGAAAAGTAAAGACATAAAGACATAAGAAAAAAGTTAAACCATTTAATTCAAAATAAAGATATGTATCACTTTCTGTGAAAACTTTGTTTTAACGCCTTTTTTAGGTAGCTGTTTCATTTGAGGCAGCTTCACAACGGCGTTAGGCTCCGCTACTCAACACACAATCTTGTAATTAATGTGATGTATGAGAAATGGAGTGTCATAACACTAGATTTTTATCAGCCTACTCTATGTGCGGGATACAGCGTGAAGCTAATTAATTTTAATAGGCCCCCAAAGGAGTTTAGCAACTTATTAGAGTGATTATAAACGAAATGACAGCATTCCTTAGACTTTCATCGCATCCGTCACGCCACCCTCGTTAGAGCGCCCGAGTCGGAGTTTTTGTGTCGACAGTTTTTATGACATATGTATGTTATATGTATTTGAAATGGCAAAATAAAATGTAAATTTGAAATATTTCATATAAAATATTTTAGTTCTAGAAATAAATGAAAGTTTATTAAAATTGGATTAGAATTTTTATTTTATTAAAATAAAATAAAAAATTAAATTTATAAAATAGTGAAAATAAATTATTTTTCACGTTAATCACTTTCCGCCCAATTGAGACATTGCGTATTAGTACATGAGTGGCGGAACTCAACGCCATAATTTTTTCCTGTTATAAGATCGTGTATAACTCATTCGCCACAGTGGAAATCGAACCCACAACCGTTGCTCTCACAGTCAGGCGCTGTGCCGCTGCGCCAACACAACGATAAAAAAATAGTTTTTATACTGAGTTATTTAAAGAACCTTATCGTTCTATTTGTGTTTCTAAAAATACTAAACGACTTAATGATTGTATTTGTATAATAAAAATAAATAATGCCATGGCCATAGTGGCACAGCGGCAGAGTATCAGACTATAAAACACGACGGTTGTGGGTTCGAATCCCACTCGTGTGAATGAGTATATTAATCTTTCGCTATTGACAAGACAAAACGTGACATTGACTTCCGTTACTCCTATCGAAATTTGTTAGTATGTAGGGTATGGAGTGTCTTAACACTAGGTTCCCTCCGCCTACCCTTCCATATGCGGGATACAGCGTGAAGCTATTTTTTAATTGTCAAAATTCCACTCATAATAAGCGCGAAAATTACCTACATTAGCTAATTAAACATAATTTTCTAGAACACAGTGTTTACATCGATAACGCATACACTCGTACGTAAACCGTCGAAGGAATTAATAAAGCGCAAACCTAATGGTTGGGTCATGTATGTCGTAATATATTATAAGAGCATATATTATATGTTAAATAGATGTGATATCTAATATACTTATTTTCGACCACAACTTCGCTTGTGGTGGACTTTGAAAAGTAAAATGGAAAATCTCCTTTTTTACCGTTGCTGCAGAAATTTGGAGAAAAATTCTCTCATTGTTTTCCTGCACTTCCTAATCTATCTACATGATACATTTCAACTTTCTAGGTATCGTTTGTGGGCCGTTTATTGGATTTGGAAGAGTTTTTATATAAATAATACTGTGTGTATATGTATATCCTCTAGTTGCTATACAAAATCTAAAGAAAATAATGATTAAAAAAAACAATAATGAAAAAAAAATACAAAAAAAAATAAGCTATCCTATTACTTGGTTTTATAATAGTATACACATAAAAAAAGTTTATGCAAAGACAAAAACTGTAATTCTATATAACGATGCCGTAATCAACGTCGACTCTCAACTATAATTAGTTATCGTCTATTCATGTTTACAGCACTCTAGTTAGTTATGACACTATACGGTGTAATTGTTCGACGTGAAATGTTTTTTTAGCTTCACGCCTTTTTCCCTCGTCGTACAGTAGGCAGGGAGAATGTAGTGTCAAGACACTCTGTTCTCCGCTTACCGAACTGGTTTTCTTTTCTCACAGTAGAAAACGAAAATAATTTGAATGAAATCATTCCCATGACAAATGAGTAAGTCGAGTTGCAGGGACACAAACGTGCCACTGTGGAACGGGGGAATGAAATATTTTTACTTATCGCTCAGGTAACGAGGCAAAGCGCGGCGTTGAGTTCCACCACTCAACACGCATTGCCTCAAAAAATTAGCAGAATGTACAGAAAGGAAGTGTCTTAACACTTTCCACACTTTGTAGCTATAAAAAAGAATCCTTCTCCGAATTCTACTGCGCCAAGGTGACATCATGTACATTCTTTTGTTTAGCTGAATACTGTATACAGCAAGCTAGGTAGATTCTAATGTTGAACCAGCCATTCTCCCTTTTCCATTTAAATTCGAGATATTCCCGATACGTACGGGACACGAAGCTTAACGTCGCGTTTTGTCAAATCAGAAAGAGGAAACTTCGTGATACAATTTTTTTTTCTCTATTCTGAATGATATATTATATATATATATTCATCTCAGTAGGGAGGCAAAGCTGCATGCTGCCACACAGCGTGCAACGTCTCTAAAATTGGTCGAAAAGTATGGAAGTGTCAAACAATGTTAACACTAGGTTCCTCTGCCTACTCTGCTATAAGCGGGATACAGCGTGAAGTTATAATAATAATAAATTAATATGTAAATACATATATGTTTAGCCAGGGAGGCCAGTCGTGGCGCAGCGGTACAAAGTGTAACTGAAAAACCGACTGGAAGTTCGATCCCCACTCGAGGAGATAAAATATTTACTTAAATTTATAATTCCATTTCTTCGCTCTGGTGTCGAGGCAAAGCGCGTGGTTAAGTTCTGTCACTCAACACGCAATGACTCCAGAATTCAGCAGAAAGTGGGGAACGGAGTGTGTTAACACTAGGTTCCCTCTGCCTACCCTACTGTGTGCGGTATATAGCGTGAAGCTGATTTGATTTATAATTTTATATATGTTTACAATAGATAATATTTGGAAGATTCCAACTACGTCATAAAACCATTAAATATTCCCAATTATACATATTTATGAGGGTGTTATCGCAATTTTTTAATATCCCAAGATTAAATAAGATAAGCTACTTGATAGTATGACAGAGCATACCTTATTTTAAGATGAGTTGCGATTTCTAGGGTTCCTTAGGTGAATGGTAATAACTGGAACCTTCTTCTGGAACCTTATCCTGGATTCCGATACTTTAGGACTACACGATTGAGACGTGATATATTATTTATATAAAATATTTTTATATAAAAAATATTAGTAGTACTCAGCTTATTACTATAAACCTATATTCCTTCTTCTATGCACTTTACAACGGAACCATCATTAATTGCGACTCGCACTTGGCCATTTCTTATTTATCACAGTCTCTATATGTAAAGATGAAACTTAATACCGAATATAAAGATCAACATGCGTCACCGCCTTATAGTAGATAAGGTTGTTTGACAAAAATATTTGGACGCTGTAGAGTGTAAATGATTATTAAATCTTTTTGAACTTTTTGCGTCTTTGAGACAAGTCGTGCGGCAAGGGCACAAGCGTGCAACTGTAAACGCGACGGTTGTGGGTTCGATTACCACTCGAAGGAAAAAATAATATAACATTTTTTGGCGTTGAATTTCGCCACTACATGCAATGCCTCAAGAATTCGGCGGAAAGTAGGGCACGAAAGTGTCTTAACCGGGAGTGTTTTAGCACTAAGTTTTTATCTGCCTACCCTGCTAGGTGCACGATATATAAGGATACGGCGTGAAGCAGAAATTGAACAAAATACAATTTATCATTGGGAGAATTAATTATTTTCGTATCACTCACTGATGAACAAGGTGCGGTGTTGAGTTGCGCCACTTAGCATATAACGTCTGAATACGAGCTTAAAGCAGAGATAGCAACTTCTACTTCTTTATTTGATAATCGCAATACAAGCGATAGTTTAAAAGATACCGGATAGCCATGTGAGACTTATCCAATATAATTTATTTCTTTATTACATTCCAGATGCTACATCAAGGGTATCAGTAAAATTATTAAACACATAAACTAGATTTTTTTTATTGAGCAGTGTAGGTAGAGGGAACCTAGTGTTCAGAGGAAAGGGAATATAACGAGAAATTAAAAGATCATTTTATTTATTTCCGAGTGGAAATCGAACCCACGACAATCGCGCTTACGAATTATTAATATGAATATTAATATTTAAAAATTGAATACAAAAAATGGATGAATAAATTAATTTTAATATATATTATAGATATTATTATATAACCAATACATTATATATTGTATTATTTAATTTGTTCATATACAAGACTCTATCGGGTTCAAATGCCACTCAGTGGAATATTTATGATGTATAACTTTCCCGGGCTAGTTGTAAACACCAGAGTTATTTTCCATTATACATTATACTAAGTTTCTAGTTTGGGATCGTTGTGGAGATTGTATTCGCGGTGGTTGTGGGTTCGAGCCCTCTCAGGCGAATGAAATATTTACATTTCTTTGCTCTGGTAAAGCACGCAAGCATGCAATACCTCCAAAAATCGGTGGAAACTAGCTAACGAAAGTGTCTTAATGGGAATGGAGAGTCCTTACACTAGGTTCCCAGGTACCATATGCCTACCCTGTCCTGTGTGTGGATAAGCGAAAACGTTCAACGTTCTATAAAGGACAATTTAGACATTTATTGTCCAATAAATGTCGAAATGTTTCTTTATGGAATTTGTGTGTTGTGTGGCCAAACTTAACTTCATAATACATTCCCCTGAGAGAGAATCGAACCTATTACCGTCGCGATTGCAGTCACTGTTCTTTTACAGCGCTGAGCTAAACTATACAGATTGTGAAACTTACGTTTTGAAGTAATTTTTCATATTACAATGAATAATAAAAAATAATTTGTATGTAAATATCACGAAATTTACTACTTCCTTATTAAAATAATTGGAAAAAAATCGATTGATCATTGTCAAAATCGATATAAAACCGGTTACAAAAATAGTCTTTCTTTGTTGTCTCTAAATATAACTTATAAATATTGGTCTACTGCTTTAATAAAGAATTATTTAATTCACTCTGTTGCCTTTACATAGTAGAGTTGGCAGAGAGAGCTGAAAGTTGAGACATTCGGGACCGTGCGTCCTTGGTGGCTCAACACCGCGCTTTGCCTCGTTACCAGTACAAAGGAATTAAAATATTCAATATTTTGTTCCCCCGTGTGGGAATCGATCCCACAACAGTCGTGCTTACATTCATGTGAGGATGGATGTTTGTTTCACTATCACGTTAAAACTACTGCACAGATTTAGATGAAACTTACAAAAATATAGCTTATACATCGGAATAACACACAGGCATTACAAATTATTCTTACTTATACTTCCGTTTTACAATTTATGTAAGGATTTTATATAATATAACTAAAATATGATATAACAATAAGTTTA
The DNA here is from genome assembly GCA_013421005.1 of Heliconius erato x Heliconius himera. Lineage (NCBI taxonomy): Eukaryota > Metazoa > Arthropoda > Insecta > Lepidoptera > Nymphalidae > Heliconius > Heliconius erato x Heliconius himera. The sequence goes on along the minus strand of JAATLQ010037908.1, from coordinate 14,666 downwards.
AGCCGGCGAAGCCGTTTGGAGTCGCTAGAATTAATACAGATGAATCGCTACCTAGAATCGGTATCAAGTGTATCAAGGACACTCGAACTAGCCGGATGGCAGGCTTCCACGCTTAATTAGTGGTTAGTCGATCTGATTCGACTTAGTATGAAAAATTTGCTATACGCCGATAAATTTGTGTATTTAATGATTAAATATATATACATTTGATGTATACTTCTGTGTATATTAAAAATCTGCGAGAAAACACGTATACCACGTATAATATACAGGTTTTTGCCATTACTATTTTATAAAAATAACTTTGCTTACAAACCGTTTATAGGAAAAAAATCAATAAACCCTTTAATTCTACTCTCTTTCCTTACTTTAAACAATTTTATTATCATCTACCTAATTTAGTATGTTAAAACTATTAAAATATACGATTCTTTAAAGCAGTCACCTGTGGCGCGACCACCTGAGTCCCCTCTGTACAGCGGAAGTGCACTTAATGTGCTTTGTCTCCCTCGCTCACACTATCTATCTCGCCCCCTCTATTTAAGAGATCGTTTGTAATAAAAAAATAATTTAAATATTTTATAGTATATTATTGTCTAATCTGTATTTATATAACAAAGCAAAAGAGTTTGGTTTAATGCGGAAACTCGGGAAGTACTGGTCCGAATTGAAGATTTTTTTTAGAGTTGGATAGTCCAGAATATCGACAAAGGTTATTAGTTATATTATGTTGCGTTAGTCAATTCGATATAACCTCATGTATCTGTTGACAAGTCACCATCACCATCACCACCATACATATATGGTGGTGATGGTGGTGGTGGTGACTTTGAGTTACTATTATAATTACAACTATAGCGGCGCAAAACATAGTCAATTACAATTAGTTTAACAGTTAAGTTGCTTAAGATTATTCAATTAAAGTTACCTAGAACAGATTAAAATTTTCTCTTTTATAATATTCTTATTGTATAGTGAAGTCATCTTTGTGCAATCAGCAATTTGTTTATATTATATACGGTCGAACCACAAATCGAAAGAATTATTTTAATACGAAATATTTTCATTTCACTAACTATTAAAAAAACTAAAACACATACTAGGCTTTCCTTTTGTGGAACTTAAATATAATATATATTTAAAAAAAGTCAGATTTCATATCCAAAGCGTAAAATAGAACCACTATAGTCATTCAAGTTAACATCGACAAGTTTTTTTATACATTCCAGCAGTCATTGTAGCGCTCCCACGACACGCTCTGTGGAGTACACCGTTTTAAACGCCGCGTGTTGTGCCTTAGTACCTCGTGATAGAGTTCTTTTTGGCTTAAATTATGATTTTTAAATATTTGTCAATCTGGTTTCATGGTATTTGACAATGTACTAAAGAACTTAACGCCTTGATAGTATGGTTGAAAGATTTTTTTGGTTGTATGGCGATGGTTGTGGGTTCGATACGAATTTAAATTTCGATTTGTATTTTATTTATTTTTTATACCTTACATGGTTATAAAAAAATATAATATCGTCATGCTTTAAAAGAACACTAAAAGAGATGTTCCACATTTTCCACGTGAGTTTAAGACACATATCGAGTGATGGAACTCAACGCCGCACTTTGTCTACCTAAACAGGTAAATAAAAAAAAAAACCGAATGGAATTCGAACTCACAACCATACCTTACTCTAACTCAATAAATTTCAAAATGTTTCTTACTATGATAAATTGAAACGATTAATTCTATACTTTACACACATTTCGTTAAGTATGAACAACAAAAAATTGTTTACAAGTAATTCTATGTTTAAATATATTATATTAATTTATCATTTTTCATAATTTATAATATTAACGCTTCTTTGAACAGTAGGCAAGTCATAATAGTGATAAAATTTTAAATATACATATCTAACTATCTAATAAAAAAGGAGCTTCAAGTAGAAGAAGGGGAAATAATATTAAGACACTCTGTTGAGTGGCGCAACTCGACGCCGCGGTTTCCTTCAGAGGGCGGAGAAATGAACAACTAAAATATAATAATGAATACTATTAACAATCTATATATTATTTTTTTCCATCTTTCTTCCACATGATATAAAACTGGCGGCGTGAAGTATAGTGCCACGTTTCTTGCACCATTTTTCAACTAATTTTCAAAATATTGCGTATTAAGGCATAACGCCGCGCTATCTTCTCTCACCAGAGGGAGAAAACGATTAACTCAATCCTACGAACGAGAATCAAACTCACAACCGTTGCGATTTACAATACAGCCTCACTGAGCTCTACATTTCTTTTAAAATCCTTGCGATATTCAAAACCAGTTTACGAACTGTTCTTTCTAAAATAAAACATACTTCAAAGGCAGTGTGGTATAGTTACATCATAGTATAAAATGTTATGTTGTTAGCTAAATAAAGAGATAGTGCGTGGAACAGATGTGGCTAGTATTATATAACTAATTCTGTTACTGTTACTGCTTGTTTCTTTTATTTAAGGAGAGTAGAGAGTTTTTTATAGTTTCACGCTGTATTCTGTGTTGGGTAGCGGAATTCAACGCTGCGATTGGTCTAGTTACCAGAGCTAGGTATTGAAAATAGTTTATTTCTTCGAGTGGGAAGAAATTGTCTGGTGTGAAAGGATAATCTTAAAAAAAATTGCATAAATATTTTTAAAATGATTACAATAACAAAGTAAATGAAAGACAATTTATAATTCACGTCCACATAATATTTTTACAGATGTTTTATTGCATTATCGATTAATCGGTCAATACACTTATTATATTATATTATTTAAATAATATAATCGATTTTATTATATTAATAAGACTTTAAATGATTACATGAAGATTTTATTAATTATTAAAGCAAAAATATGTTTTTTTTTGTATATGAAGTCTCACCCCACATTTAAAAGTTTTGTACGATTATGGTTGCTTAAATTTATGTATAATCTCTTATAACAGATTATTATTTTAAATATTTAAGATGATTAAAACATTACATTATTTATTATCAAAAAAATATATTATTACTTATTAATTAAGGACGTTCTGGCTCTGTGGTATAGCGTCTCACTGTAAAAGCGATGCTTGTGGGTTTGATCGTCACGCCGGGGAATGATATTATATATATTCTGGTAGACGAAGCGCGGCGTTAAATTGCGTCATTTAACACGGTGTCTCGAAAATTCGTTTTGCAAGTAGGGGAACGACGTGTTTTTGAACTAGATTACTCACGCCTTACCTGCTGTTTATATAAAACCGTGAACAGACAGTCCGTTCTCCAGTTCAAGACACTGTGTGTTAAATGACGGAGCTCAACGCCGTATTTTTTTATCAGGGCGGTACTATGATTATTATTTGTTATGTTTAATGCATGAATTTATCTCGAATATATATATATATATATATATATATATATATATATATATATATATATATATATATATATATATATTTGAGGCCAGTCGTGGCGCAGCGTCACGAAGTTTGACTGTAAAACCGACTGGTTGTGGGTTCGATCCCCACTCGAGGAGATGAAATATTTACTTAAACTTATATTTCCATTTCTTCGCTCTGGTGTCGAGCTTAAGCGCGGCGTTGAGTTCTGCCACTCAACATGCAATGCCTCCAGAAATCGGCAGAAAGTGGGGAACGGGAGTGTCTTAACACTGGGTTCCCTCTGCCTACCCTGCTGTGTGCGGGATACAGCGTGAAGCTGATTTAATTTAATTTTTTATAATTATATGCACTTTTTATAGTTCAATTACATAACTATTTTAGTAAAGCCGGATGTTATATAACTGGTTGTAATTAGTTATGAGTTGATCTCAACCTCACTGGCAATATGCGGTAATGAAATAACATTCATCATTTTTTATTTTCTTATAACCTCTTATAAATGAAAACAAAAAAAAAACAACGTATTACATATACAACATATATTTCAATAATTTAAATTTCACCTTTTTTCAACAATTGACGTGTGTGTTAGTGAGGGACCCTATTGTTAAGAAAATCTGTTCCCCCCATTCCGCCAAATTTGTTTGGCACCACGCGTTGTCTTCCAGAGTTTGTAAATGCAAATGATTTAAATATAATCCTTATCTCAAGTGAGAATCGAACCCACAACTGATATGCTTAAAAAAATTAATTATTTTTATTTAAAATGTACGATTAGGTAAAATCTAAAGTCGGTTTCTTTCTCTCGATTCGTAATATAGATTCAAAATAAAGAACGAAGTGTCTTGTCACTAGGGTTTATTCATTTGCCGTTCTTTATGCATCGATGTGTAGCTGAAACAAAAAAGAAATCTATAATTATAAATATTTTGGTACTTATTTGTAAATATATAACATTTTTTGTTAAAAGTTTTGTTTGTTCCCTTCATTTTTCAATATGCTTCCGTGTAGTCGACATTATGTAAAATTTTGTATATATTTTTTTTTTTTATGTAATCAATAAAATTCTCGCCAGAGGGAATGTAGCACCACACACCTCTCTCGCCTCGTCACATACATACTCATACATGACTTATACACACGTGTATATTAAGAGATATTATATATCAGGAACTTAAATTAAATTTATTATCTTGAAGGTCGAGAAATAGAATAATAATCAAAAATCTAAATAAATAAGTAACAATTTCTTTTTTAGGAAACATAATTTCTTAGAACCAATATTTTATCAATCTTTACATACATATAGACGAAGGTCAACTTATGTTCATGAATTATCTAGATCCTTACAGCTGTGGTTTTAAATTAAAAAATAATATTCAAATTCAATTATAAAATTTTTGCATTATTAAAATAAAAATAATAATAAAAATGATTAATATTCTCTATCCTTGGCGTTAAATTTCGCCTCTCGCCTGTCAACATGCAATGCCTCCAGAACTCGGCGAAAATTGGACAATGGAAGTGTCTTAATGAAAACGGAGTATTTTAACGCTGGGTTCTGAGGTTCCCTCTGCCTACCCTGCTATGCACGAGATACAGCGTGCGCGCTAAAAAAAAACCTAATATCCTGGTGTTGGAGGCCAGCGTCGCATAGTGAGACAGCATCGGCTATACCTCGCCGGCTGTACTTAAATGCGATAATCCTAGGATCGATCGCCACTTAAGGTAATGATTATATTTCTTTTCCTTTCTTGATAAGCGTATCGCGGCGTTGAGTTCCATTACTCAACAAGCAAATTCTCGGAAGTTAAGCTTATAATCGGAAACAGTGTCTTAACTCTAGGTTTTCTATTCTATATACGTAACAAGCTATAATTTATATTTTTTTTTATTAAATCACTTTCAATAGATATCCAAAGGTTGCAGCAAGCGTTGCAACTGCCTCTAACAACTGTTGTATGCAACATGTTGTAATTGTATACTCTTTTGCAATTATAACGAAAATACCACTTTTTTGTACTGCGAATTTAATTTTCTTTACGTTATGTACTAGGTGGTGAACTAATTTATGAAATCTATTATGAATGTATCAATCAATATACGCAATATTGAGGCCAGTCGTGGATTTGATTCTCAACCGAGGTAATGAAATATATATTTTTTAACCAATATACAAGTGGTCGTAGAAACGTACAGATACGTCTACTATACATTTCAGTTTGAAGCATGCATTTCTCATACATACGACGATCGAATATACGTAAACATAAAATACTAAATTAATATAATTCTCTAGACAACAAGTAAAGGACAAGGTGGCTTAACACTGAGTTCTATAGACGTGGTAGGGTACACAGAGGAAACCTAGTGTTATACCATTCGACTCCCCACACATCGCCGAATCTTCGGAGATTATCGGAATTAAACGACACGCTTGGTCTTATTACCAGTGCGACGACGACGACATGAAAATATTAAATAATTGTTTTTCTTGTGTAGAAATTGAACCCATAACCTACTCGCTTACAGTCACCCTCTGTGCCACTGCGTCATGATTCGCCTCAAGTTAGTGCCTTAATATTTTTAAGTAATTATTATAACATAAAATGAACAAATAAAAAATCCGCAAGGTTTTTTAACATTTTTAAAGTGTTATTCACACGGCTCTGACCACTAAGCAATCGGTTTCCAGGAGGCGCGGGTTCGAATCCCGCAATCTTCAAATTTTTATACGTTTTCTAAATAAGTTTTGAACTTACGGTCTTTTATTATACACCTAAGGGCAGTAGCCGTTGAATTCGTTATGGCTGGGTTATTCACGTGTTGGTCCTGTTCTTATCCAAATCTCATATCATCAAATATACATAAAAAGGGGCATTTAATTACATCATTTTGGCATTTTTAATAAAATTTATGTAAATTTCAAAATAAATCTGGTAACATTTAAATATTTCTGAAGGCACCTAATGATAAAAAACGTTAATAATCTTGAGAACTAAAAATTTTAACTTAATTTAAACTCTTATTACATTCATTTACAGCATTTATTTTTGGCGTTTGACGAAACGTGATATTTGTGGGTTCGAAATTCTTTAATGTTTTATCTCTAGTAACAATGAATCACGGTGTTGAGTTCCGCCACTCAACACTTTATCTCCGTCTCGATTTTGACCTGTAGGCGGAGTGAGTTTTTATACGAAGTTCTGCTATATGAAGAATAAAACCTAAAGTGGAAAGAAAATATAAACATAAAAGGATTGAAGTCAAGGCCAATAAGTGTTATTATTTGCCAATTAGTGTTATTTTTATGTAATTCAATATTATATGTATAATGAAGAACTATAAGAACATATTTAGTTTCTCATCTTTATTAATAAGTTGTTTTTTTTTTAAGTTCAATTTAATGTATAAAGTTATTAGCAATTGTTTAAATTTAATGTTTTCAAAATAATAATTAAATAATGATGTGGTTTTTAATTATATGCAATTGGAATGTATTTTAATGACACAGCTGTTCTAGGTTAGGTTCAAATTTTGCTATAGTTAAAAAACATTTTTTTGGGTTAAGCTACGCCATTTAACACGCAATGAGACGAACGAGATAAACTAGCTTTAAGCTGTATCCCACATATAGTAGGGAAGGCAGAGGAATCCTAGTTTCCCCAGGAAAATATTTCACTTCCCCGAGCGGAAATCGAACACACAACAGTCAGACGCCATGCCGTTGCGCCACGACGGCCTTGAATGAATGTTTGGGAAGTAGGATGAAAAGTGGAGAACGAAGTGTCCTAACATTGGGATCTATCTACTTACCTTGCTATGTGAAGATGATTATGCAGCATAAAGCAGGGTAGACAGAGGGAAATATCGAGACATTGTTAAATGGCGAGGCTCAACGCCGCGTTTTGTTTTGTTAGAGCAAGGAAATCAAAGGTCATTCTCACCGTATGTATCTTCAATCGAATATTACAAGCTTACCGTAACCAGAAGTTTCTGGAAATTTTTCTACAATCAACTTTATGATATAACCAATTTACTTTAATTACCCACATTCATAATGATTCTTGTTTAATATTTATTAAATTTGATATTGAGGAACTTGTTTCTTTGAAAGACGATTTTTATTATTATATATTGAGCTTTTTTAATATAAACTGATTTGGTTAAATGATTGATCTAGAATGTTCTATTAATATTTTTCTTTTATCTATTTATAGAGAACTATTTTGCACGCTTTATTATTATTTTTTTGTTATATTATAGCCAAATAATTTAAGCTGACCTTTCCTTAAAACAGTATAAGCCATATTAGACTACAAAGACCATCAAACATAAGCTATATTACTGTAAAGTTTCATATAAATTTGATGAAACTGGAACCAACCATCATACAACATTTTTCTAAATAAATATTTTTCTTTCCTAAGTGTAGAATAACACTTTAAAAATGTTTAAAAACATCATACATTCTCACAAATTTTCACATTTATCATATTAGATAGAATTAGTAAGAAAAACTATTATTATTTTATTATAACATTTTAAGTACATATTATTTAATATGAGTACTGTGACGATTAATACACTATTGTATAAATTACAAAAACAAAAACAGTCGATTGTTTTACGTCGCAAAAAAATAATAATAAAATACCTGTTTTTATAATGCTTTTAAGTTTATAGCAAAAACGTAATTAAATGCTACAAATGATTAAAAAAGCTTTTGTTTTTGTATTTAAAAAAAAACAAAACAAAGACAACTTAACATTGTTTACCGCATTTAACAGTGTAGGGAGGGAACCTAGTGTTAAGACACTCCGTTCCAATTAAAACTCGTCCGTTACCCATTGTTCACCGAGTACTGGAGGCTTTGCGTGTTGAGCGGGACTCAACGCCGTACTTTGTCTCGTTACCAGAGCGAAGTAATGAAAATATTAAATATTTTATCTCCTAGAGTGGGATTCAAACCCACTACCTGTCGCGTTTACAATCGCACGTCTTATGTCCCTGCGTTACGACTGGCCTAACATATACAAAGGAAGTATAATATTAAGTATACTAAAGTGTTCACATAATACCTAATAATAATAAATTAAAATAAATTATCTTAATTTAAAAAAGTAAATGTCTTACAGTCACGTGTTAAAATTTAAATATTCCTTAAGAGACTTTGAACTTTAGAATGAACTATTTCGTATATTTATAATGTTTCACTTTAAAAAAAATAGAAGACTTCACGCTGTATCCCGCACAAAAGCAGGGTAGGCAAATATAATCTAGTATTGAGATACTTAAGTTTTAATTTTCTGTGTTGCGTGGTGGAACTCAACGCCGTACTTTGTCCTGTAACCAGAGCGGAAACCTTATTATTTATTATTGCTTTTTAAATGCCCATCCATGAAGTCAGGTGTGGCGCATAGCCAAAGTGTGACTGTAAAACCGACTGGTTGTGGGTTCGATCCCCACTCGAGGAGATGAAATATTTACTTAAATTTATATTTCCATTTCTTCGCTCGAGGACAACCGCGGCGTTGAGTTCTGCCACTCAACACGCAATGCCTCCAGAATTCGGCAGAAAGTGGGGAACGGAGTGTCTTAACACTAGGTTCCCTCTGCCTGCCCTGCTGAGTGCGGGATACAGCGTGAAGTTGATTTATTTGATTTATGATTTAAATCCCTATCTAAATAGTTCACCAAAAATTATTCTTCATTCACTGACTGACCTATAAAGCAGCGTATCCCGTACACAATGCCGTATTATTTTGCTTTAAAACTACAATAGCAAAAGTTCTATTGCCCAGATGTCATACAGAACCAAAGGACACAAAGCTAAGGCACGTCGTTTATTTTCGTTCAGTGTTCGTTACAAAAATATGAAACAACGCGAAAAATCTCTTTCAAAACACTAGCTTTTTTGTTAATAAAAATAATACAGCGTGCTCCCTTTTGTGGAAATGTAACGTGACCTGAATATAAGTAGAGAGGAATTTCAAAGTTTACATTTGACATCACGCTGTGTATAATAATAAGAAAAATGTAGAGAAATTAGTTACGTTTTTCTTTATTGTAGATTTAAAAACCTTAGAGCGACTGTAAATTTGACGGTTGTAGGTTCGATTTCTTTAGAATAAACAATATTCTAATGTAATAATAAACATAATTCAATATTTATATACGATCATTAAGAAACTTCGGTTATTTAATTGCCTTACTACTTACTACTCAATTTAAAATTAATTTTTATTAATAATGCCTATTATGGACAGTAACGTAGTGTATCTGAATTATGAAAGGATGGAGGAAAGGGAAATATTATAGATATTTTTCGAGCAGGAACCAAACCTTCACGTATGCAGACTGATATTTCCCAAAACTTAAAAATAATAAAAACAATAAAAATTTAAATAATCTTGTAGTAGCAAATGTGAATAGCTTTAATTATACTACTATTATAACTGAAAGGCACTTTATATTCATGTTTTTGTTAAGCTTTTTTTAAATTAAAGTATAATGAGGCCGTCGTAACGCAATGGCTCAAACGTGTGAATGTAAAAAAGACGATTGTGGGTTCGATTGCCACTCGAGGAAATATAATATAATATTTAAAAAAAAATAACTTCACGCTGTATCCCGCACACAGTAGGGTGGGTAGGTAGGGAATATGTTAATAGAAACAGATTGTCTCAACATTAGGTTCCCAGGTTCCCTCTGCCTATCTTGCTATTACAAAAACATACAATAATATTTAGAAGCATTTAACACCATTAAATAAGGTGAGCTACATAATAAAACTTCCATTAAGGCTGTACCCTCGTCGCGCGCAACCTCACGCGTGAGCCGTGCGTGCCTATAACTAGATCAATGACCGAGTTGTGAATGACTCTATAAATACGAATCTATTATTATACTACAGCAGTTATATTGAAATATATATTTATTGAAAATATTTTAATTAATATTTATAAAACGTAAAAAATAGAACGTAGCGGGACGCGAACGCGCGCCGTTCAAATTTTTATACGTTTTCTAAATAAGTATTTTTCTTTCCTAATTGTGGAATAACACTTTAAAAATTTTAATAATATTTTAATTGTTTTAATTTATTTTATCTATATTTTGTTTTTTTTTTTTAAATAATGATGTCATTCTTTGGGTAATTATAGTTAAATAAATAAATAATTTCACGCTGTATCCTGCACACAGGAAGGTAGGCAGAGAGGCACTCCGTCCCCTATTTTTCATCAAATTCCGCGTTTAAGTGGTGGTATACGATGTTTTGAGTATCTTGACATTATGTTAACTTTGACTACAATCAGACAAAAGTGCGCCATAGCGCTTTTTATTATCAACTTATATTTATTATTATTTTTAAATGTCAAACTAATAATAAAATGTATATTTATGTTTTTTGACCTAGTTTAAAGTGGACGAATTCAATCCAGCACTTTGTCTTGTTACCAGCAGAGCTAAGAAATGAAATTCCCCCCTGTGGACATCGAATTCACAACCTTCACATTTACAAGCGTTGTGCTCTCACATAAAAATTACATAAAATTTCAATTTAAAATACATTATAATACAACAGTCTTCAAAGTTTAAAAAGCAAACGATTAAGATAAACAATCGGTATATAATAAGGAGAGCAACGGGAACATTGCAATTAGACCGTTATGCACTCTCGGGCGCACACTGTAGACTGCACACTGCACACTGTAGTGCAGTTATAATACCACCAATTAGCTGATGTAGTCGCTTTTTGAGTGGTTTCCTCGCTAAGTAGAGGTTATAGCGAAGTAGAACAGTCACTGCAGATGTGATGGTTGTAGGTTCAATTCATATTTAGGGGAATGTTTATAATAGAATTATTTTTGTTGCAAATATCAACAGCAAATTGCTGCGTAAAGAGTCCATATTCTACAGTTAAGATGAAAAAGTTCAAATTTCATCAAAATTGGTTCCAATTTTTTTTAATTTAATTTGAAACATCTCTTTAAGTTAGTAATTGATAGATATTATTTGAAATCTGTTTAATTATTTAGAAATATTTTTATGTCCGTTTCCTCCGCGCCATTAAATCAATCGCCCAGTGGACGGAAAGCGAGACGAAGCGAGAAACAGAGTGTCTTAACACTAGTTTATTATTTATAAACATAATGTATATTAAATTAAACCTTACATTACCACGACAGGTTAAGGGCACAGCATTGAGTAAATTGATTTATAAGTGCTTACGTCAATCAATTTCCGGTGACATTATCATTCTAACACCAAGCTATTTACATTATAGTTCCTTTGAAAATAACTATTGAATTTTATTAAAGTTATTTTATTATTCTCTACATAAATAAAAAAAAAAAAAACCAGTTTCACGCTGTATCCAACACACAGCAGGGCAGTCAGAGGGAACCTAGTGTTAGGACACTCCGTTGCCCACTTTCCGCCTAGTTCTAGAGGTATTGCGTGTTGAGTGGCGGAACTCAACGCCGCGCTTTGCCTCGTCACATGAGCGAAGAAATGAAAATATAAATTTAAATAAATACTTAATTTCCTCGAGTGGGGATCGAACCCACAACCAGTCGAGTTTACAGTCACACAGGCAAAATGTTTATTGTTAAGATTCATCATTTAACACGCAATGTTTCGAAAATTAAGAGGAAACTGTAGTTTCACCCTGCTTTATTCGGAATATAACGTAAAGTTGTTATCAAAAAAGACAAAAATAGCTTTTTTTTATTTATGATCTAAAATATATGAACATAAATATATAGAACCAATAGTAACCTTACGCCTTTAATTATCTTAATTGGTTTTACAATTATCTTGTTTTGTTTAAACTCCTATCATTTGTTTTGTGTATTTTTTTCTCACATTAAAATATAATGTGGTGATAAAAGTGCGGAAGTAATAATATTTCACAATTTATTGTCAATAATTATTATTTTATAAACTTATATATTATATTATATTTTCCTTGTGTAAAACGCCGCTTTCGAGACATTATGCGTTTAACGCCGTGATCTTTGGGAGAATGCCCCCAATTGAAAATCAAACTCACAACACCGACGGAACGGCCTTTATGAAATAATATTACAAATATCATTTCGTAACTGCAAAGCAACGGCGGCTAAGCCAAAATAAGATTTCAACATGTAACTATATACCGTGTTTCCCTTTTCCCTTCACTGGGCTCAATGGGCTAATTGGGTAAAATCGTCAGTATAGATTACGTACTTAGGTTACTTGGTACATATGATACGTAAATTTCTTTCATTTCTTGATATTAAGCAATGGAAGTTATGAATAAATAATAAAAATTAGCTTCGCGCTGTATCTCGCACACAGCAGGGCAGGCAGAGGGAGCCTAGTATTAAGACACGTTCCCCACTTTCCGCCGACTTCTGGAGGCATTGCGTGTTGAGTGGCGGAACTCAACGCCACCCTTTGCCTCGACACCAGAGCGAAGAAATGGAAATATACATTTAAATAAATATTTAATCTCCTCGAGTGGGGATCGAACCCAAAACCAGTCGGTTTTACTGTCACACTTCGTGCCGCTGCGCTACGTCTGGACCTTTTTTATACTATTAATTTTTGTTAACATTATAATATAATTATACCTTTCGTAATTTAATACCTTTTAAACCCAAATGACTTTCAAGAACAGTGTCGATGATACTGCAAGAGGGACGCGTAAAATAATAAGGATCCCTGTGGCGAATTTTTTGTTTGGTTCTGACTACCTATTGCCGATTTTACAGTCACACTTTGGGTCATAAGTGAGTATTATCGTATTATCTATTAGGCAAAGAGAAGTGTCAAAACACTCTGTTATTCGTTTTCTGATCGAATTTCCGAATTTGGGGTGTTTAGTGGCGGAATTCAACATCAGAGCCAGAAGAACAAACAACAGAGAACAATAGCCGTTCAAATGCGCCTAACGACCTGTCCTGTTTTTTCTCCAATTAACATTGAATTTATTTTAATGGAGAAATTTTAATGTTAGTTAAATTTGAATCGTCAAATGATACGTCATTTACAATCAAACGAGCAAACTGTAATATATTTATTATTCCTAACTGGACCATTTTTCATATTAGTTATTCACAATATGGGGAAAAAAAAAATCTTATGTCGAGTATTTCTCGAAAGAATTTCAAACTTACAGCTGTTGTACGTCCACCCTGACAAGTCCTTTTTGAACTGCAACTGTTTTTATATTGACTTATATTTTAATCTTTAATTTAAAAAAAAAAAAATAATTTTAAATTTTATATTTTAATCAGCTTCACGCTGAATCTGGTTTGTAGCTGAGTAGGTAAATGGAGCCTAGTGTTAAAACACTCCGCTCTAAACTATAATGAAGGGAATATAGAGATATTCCCTTCATTTCATTAAAAAACTTTTAAGTCAAGAAGCTTTGAAGTATCGTTAGCTAAGAAGTGATGTTTTAATAGAGAAACGGGGAAAGCTCTCAAGAAAGTTAATAAGAGATTAGTATGACCTACTTGTTCGTCAAAGTTTCGGTCTTGTAATTACTAGGGATTATGGATGTTAGATGCTGTCGTGGCGCAATCATATAGCTTCTGACTGTAATCGCGGTGGTAGGGAGTTCAATTTTTATTCGAGGGAATAATTATTTATTTGTTTGTTCATGTTGTATGCCCCACAATGCAGGGTAGTGTAACAGTATGTACCTTGAGTATAAGTTAAAAATAAATAAATAAATTAAATAAAATATGCATGGCAATACAAATAAATAACATAGTTAATTATGAATAATACGAACTATATATTTTGAATAAAATATTAATCGAGACGAGTTCGTGTATTGTCGTCCCGAGTGTCGCGACCGTCGTTTCGTATATATAGGTGGTGGTGATGCTCGGAAGGCAGCGGTCGAGTCGAACTATTAAGTACTACGGTACAAATGAATATGATGCACATAAAGACTCGTACCAAATGTACAATAAATATAATGTGATAATTTGAAGTCTATCATGGCACGATCTTTTAGGATAGAATTTCTTATAAAGGCAATATATGTGTAGGAGCGACACATATTGTGGATCTTTGATCCATATTATAATATTGAATGTTGCTTGACGTCGCGAAGGCTGACGTGATGGGCTTATGCGAACTGTTATAGCGACATTAACTATGTCGTGGCTGATGCCGTCTCGCAGTATGCTCGCGATACGTAAGCTATGCTTGTATGGCGTTGGTCATTGATATATTATATACCACGTCTATGACTTGG